>QOVD01009710.1:0-57759 GCA_003521225.1 Tuber microsphaerosporum | reverse complement strand
GAAACGGGACCGGGAGTAATGAGGGTCAGGCCCGAGGCCTCGAATTGAGCCTTGTTGAGGATATTCTCGTTTCCAGAACCCGGAGAGGTGGAGGCGGCCTTGTCAGTTGCGGGTTCGGAGCGGCGGGAGACTTCATTGGAAAGGCGGTTGGAGGGAGAGCAGTTGGTGAGCGCGGCGATGAGAGCCAGGACTAGAACTTGGAAGATGAGGTTCTTGAGGGAGAACATTTTGACTAGTTCTGAGAGTTAGAGAGTTAGAGATTTACTTATTTGTTAGCTAGGATGGAATTACCTTAGGGTTGGAGTTGGTCGAAATTTGAGTTGAAGGTTTTAGCAAGGTAGACGTAGTATGCGTTGGTGGTGGTGGAACTGAGTGAAGGTTGTTGGTAGGGAGAGGAGGAAGAAGAAAGAAACGATCTGACCCTTTTATAGGCAGAGCGTGACTGTGACCTGAATTGAGGGCTAACATTCGCAACCAAAAGAGAGAACATAGGTTACAGGTTAGGTCACTCGGAATGATCTGTCTGTTCAGTGCTGTCATTCATGGCGCAATTCCCAAAAACCCGAACTCCATCCTTTCTAAAAGCCGAAACTGCACCTAGAATAACACCCTACTTCTAATATTATATTCATATCATACTAAAAACGCCTCGGAAATCTAACAATGAGACACTTGCCCTGCCAATGTTACCACTGCACTCCACCACCAATGCCTTCACCGTAGCCCTAACGACCAAGTACAAATTTAACCAAGACTGCAGGAATAGAATTCTACCCCATGCAAAAAAAAAGGCGGCTATTTTGACCCTATAGGGGACAAGACTGCTCAAGATCTTTTGGTGAGGCCTAAACCTACGCACAGCATGCCAGCAGCGGCCCGAGTGACGGCTGGTGAATATAACCAACCTTCGACGTTCAACCCCGACAAGAAACCCCCCCTCCCCGAGAGCCTTGACCTGATGATATTATTCCCAATGAAAAACACAAAACACAAAAGTACAAAATTTTGTAAAGGCACATAACTGACGCCCGCTGCTCCAGCCTCCCATTAGCTAGCTAGCCAGCCAGCAAACAAGCCCACAAGTGTCTTAAACGCTCGTTAGTAAATAACCCAACCGCAGCACAACCCATCGCTCACAAGCTTTCCTCTCTTTTTTTTCCTAACTCCCGCCACTCCCAAACGCCTTCTTTAATGTCTCAAAATGTGCCTTCTGCTCCGAAGCCATTTTCCCTTCAGTATCCTATCCAGAAGGTCCCATCAGCCAGTCGGTCAGTCAACCACACAAGCAAAACAGAAAAAGAAATGCAGGAGTGAATAAATAACAAACCCCAATAACAGCCAACACCAAAGAATAATTGTTAAACAAAAACCTCTCCCTCTTCTTGGCGTCGGTAACCGCAGCACTCAACTTCGTCAGAAACGCTTCAAAATCACTCCTTAGCCTACCGAGACTATTCGCGACTGGCTCGTCATCCCCCGCTTCAGCACTGAGTGTAAGTATCCCATTCATAAAGCCCGCAAATCGCTGCGTGAGGAAGTGCGGCGCTGTGCCCTGCTGCTTGGCCGATAATACCCCACCTACACTGCCGACACCGCCACGGCCGGAGGCTGAAGTGCCGGTACGACGGAGGGACTCGCAGTGCGCGTCCATGATTATTTGGAACCGTGGCCAGAGGAGCATGTTCGTTGCATTGATGTACGCGTCCGCAGCGGGGATTCTGCGTTTTTGCATCTCGAAGGCGGAGTATTGGTTTAGTCTCACGCAGAGTAGAACGCCGAGGCAGTCGAGGGTGGAGTCTATGAGGGACTTCGTGAAGGTCTGGCCGAGGGTGAAGGTTGGGTCGAAGATTTGGTGGAACATTGCCGAGGCTTGGTCGTAAGGTTTGTGCGAGAAGAATTCGGTTATGAATGAGTATTCTGATGAGGCATTTTCTGTGAGGGCGGCATTGAAATGGCGGAACGGGACTTCAGGGTAGTGAGGCGTGCGGCCTTCTTCAGCCTGGCTTGCTGTTAGTATCGGTGCCGTGCGGTTTTTTAGGGTGTCTATCCGTCGGCCGATATTGAATGCGTCGTAGGAGGGAGGCGCGGAGGACTTAAGAGACGAGATGAGGTTGTCTAGAATGTTAGTTAAGACCTTCAATCTAGAATGGATAGGAGACATACTCCTCCTTGCGGGCTCTTCTTGGCCTACAACATCGTGTTTGTCCATTACATGAAGCTTTAATTTCTCGAGAGACTTATGGTACCGTGTAAAATGGCTCAGGTAATACCATCTCATCGTGTTGATATAAGCCTGACCAATCTCATCGGCCAATTGAACATGGTGATTGGCCATGAACTGGAATAACGCTTTATACCTCAGGAATCCAGATTGCTGTATAACCTGAGCATTGGCATCAGGAACTCTAATAGCCTTAATCCTCGTGACAAAGAAATCCCTAACCCTCTCTATCGCCTAACCCACAAATCAGCACTCATCCTTGAAAAATTGACTGAAAAGTACCTTATGTTCAAGACGCTCCAGCTCAGGCTTAACGTCTTTAGTAGCTTTAACCTTTGTGGCATCCAACGCAGCAATAGCCTTCATTTTAGAATCCACCTCCTGCAGACTCCTCACCCAACTATCATTGACATCCCCGTCAATAATCCTCTTGACAACATTTGGTGACAACGCAACATCTTCAACCACGGGCCCAAGAAGCTTCTCAACACCCTATGGTCCCTCCAATTAGCTCAAGCCTTCCCCCCAGGAAAGCTAACAGAACCCACCCTCCTATTCTCAAGTCTCTTATTCAACATCGTCGATCGATTTTGCAACGTTTCAATCTCCGCACTAACAACCCCCAAATCCGTCTGGAAAGAATACAAATACGACTCGACAGACTTGAGCACCTCATCGCAAGCTTTAATCGACCGATGCAAATCCTGGAACTTGCCCTTCTCTCTCTCATCTATTCATTCACCTTTAGCCTTTACGCCTTCCCTCCAACCCAACCCAACCCAGCCCAGTCCAATCTAGGGGTAAGAACTAACATTCATCAACAGAATGAGCACTATAAGCCCTAGCCCTGCTCTTAATCTCCCTCGCCCGAACCTCCTTCCCCTCTTCGCACTTCAAAAACTCCTCCAACCCCCCTTCTCCAAATTCAATCCCTTCCGCATCCTCCACCTCCGGCTCCCATGAGCCCCCACTCCGATCCAGATCCCCCTCCTCTTCAACCAAAGGCTTAACCTGCGCACCCAGAATCTCCTCTAGAACATCTAGGGGATGCCGTATCCCGGCTGGTGGGGGCCCTCCAGAGACAGCCCTCTTCCCCGCCCCACCACCACCACTAGCATTATGTTGACTGCGCAGCGAGGCGGATAAGCCAGTTGTGGAAGTGCCGGCACCAGGGCCAAGACTCAGTGACGATGCGCGAGGCGTGAGCTGCGGTCTTCGGCCACTAGCTCCGATACCCCCAGGCAGAGGACTGGGACTGTAGGGTCTGTTGTTGAAGAGGGGGTTTTGTTGATGATGGTGCGGGAGGGCGCTAGGAGGGGGGGAGTTCGTGGGGGTGTTGCCGGCTGGCGTGGACCATTGGCCCGGCCTCCACATGGTTCGTGCTTGCGCTTGCGCGTGAGAATCTGTGAGGGTGTTCGTGGTCCAGGTCGAGGGGAGGAAATGCGGTCGGTGAGAGTCCACTCCACTCCCAGGTATGTTGGTGAACCCAGAGGATAAGGGTTGGGTTCCCGTTTGAGGCTGAAAATGGGTTGAAGGAAAAGTGGTGCCAAGACGGGATATTCCGAGACCGGGACCTTTGTGCGAGACCTACAATAGAGCTTCTTGCGGGATGGGATGCCGCCTTTCTTGCCAATACCCATAGGACTACCGATATTCCCGCACAGTAAAAACCTGGATAATCGAACCGTCTCCTATGTTGTTGGGCTTTCTTTTCTCAGTAAGGTCTCCCAATTTCTGTTCCCCCCACTATCCAGAGAAAGGGGTTTCTAACCACATAACACACACGGTTCAATCATTCAAGTTTTTTTACGGTACCGGTACGGTACTACATCATTTTGGGCATTTACGTACGGCACTTGAAAATTCTGGAACCGTACCCGTTCTGAGATGTAATAGTAACTCCAGTCCAAGTCGAAATCGCCGAACAGCCACTGTTTGATTCCATAAAAAACGGAAAGGAAAAGGAAACGGCTCATATACAACTAAACTCCAACTATGTAAAAAAGACAAAAAGCCAACTCCCCTTCGCCCATCACCCATACCTACTAGACCAGGCATACTTTCAGTAAGTTAGCCAAGCAGCAGTAATAAAATATAGAAGAGAAAGGAAAGACCATAAACAATGCCCACCCAGAAAGAGAAGAGAAGGGAAGGAAAAAGAGGATAAACCCAACCAGCAAAAACTGTGTACACGGTTTAAAGAGGTTTATGTAGAAGTTAAGATAACTTTAAACAAGATGAAAAGAGAAAATGAATTTAAAAGGTAACCATCCGCTCAGCCGTTCAGACCCATTATTGCATCAAAGGGAATAAAGAAAAAAGGGTGTAAGCATTACTAGAGCGTTTGGGTCCTCGTACCGCAAATTTGCTCCTTATGTCCTGTGCGGTAAGCCAACAGGTTTTAGAAGGAAAAGCTTAGGTTACTATGCAAATCGTAAGCAAGACAAGAAAGTTGATGCAATCAGATCGCCCTATTCATGTCATTCCCGTCTCTTTTGTCCTCACGGTGATTAGGCCTTGCCTATCCACCCGGCAGAGACGAAAAAGTCATGAATCTTGGATACTTTATTAACATCGATCTACCATGGGGTTAGTCCACTGCCGTCATCATCATCATTGCATATGGGGCACTTACGCGGAAAAGATCTCTAGCAGCCTTCTTCTTGAGTACGCCACCATGTTTCATGGCCTCTTTCATCAATATCTCCTTCATGCAGAGATATGGCTTTGGTTTTATCCGCAAAGTCTCGCAGAGTTGTTGCTCTGCAGATGTGAGGAGGTGGAGGTCTGCCGCGTTCTCATTCGATAAGTGCAACGGCGGGTACAAAGGTGCGTTTACCACACCGCTGCCAGTGCCATTAATATTGTTCGTACCATTTACGCCGTTCGCAATATTCTTCTTCACTAATCCATTCACCACCACAGGAGAGGGCGAAGTTGGAACATTATTTGCTGGTGTTGGTGACAGCGCAACCAGGTCCTGTGGCGCTGATGTCAAATGAGTCTTTGGTGCCACCAATGGATTAATTGGCGGGGTTTCCACAGGCGGAGTAGCTTTCGAGGCATATCGATGAGCCAAGCGATCTAGTGGAGCAAGTTTGTTCCGAAGAGCCTCGCTCTGTAAGATAATACATTAGCCACCTTCTTGTAGGAAGCATCAATGGCTGGGGTATTCACCCTCTGCGCTTTCTCCATCTCATATTTCGGCCCCGCTTCCAACGACTCGATTCCCATCCTTCTCCACTCCTGAAGCTGAGAAATCGCTTGTCGGAGTAACTGCTCGTTCACGAGCCCCTCGGAGAATTCGTCAAAATCCCGCTTGTTCATTATCCGAGCAAAGGGTTTGGCCTTGTTTAGAAGTTCACGTTCCTCCTTCAGTTTCTTCTTCTCGTTGGCAGAGTTCTTTCTATAATCTAACAGATTATGCTCATACATCACTCTCTTCCGTTGAGCACGTTGTGTAAGCTTGCCGTTGTAAATATCCATTACCGTCAACTTAAGATCAGCCTCCGGCTCAACTTGGCCGGTAATTGGATTAAGCCCCTCGCCAGGCTCAAAGAACAAATCTTTAACGGCCATCTCCGCTTCATTATCCCACTCTGCCTCGAATTCCATTCGGCCGGGCATATATCCTTGAATCTCATGACAGGCAGGTTGTGACGTGGTCGGCTTCTTCTTAGGAGCAGTCGGCGCACTCTCGGAAGCTTCCTTCTTTTTCAAATCAATCCGGCTCTTTTTTTCTGCCTGGAATTCTTCCCTGCTAACGCTAGCATACGTCATATCGGCCGGGTCGGCATGCTCGGGCAACGGGAACTTGGACGAGTTGATATAAGTCTCCAGGTAATGCTTCTTGACCTCTTCTTTATCCCGCCCACCCCCGATATGATCTGCAATATCCGCCCATGATCCAAGTCCGTAAGTTTCCGCTCCTTCGAGAAGTAAAAGCTCCTCATCTGCTCCCCAGTCCTTTGTGAAGATTGGGTAGGAGTGTTGTTCGATAACCTGATATGAGTGGGTTGCCGGGTTGTGGTTGCCACTAGCGGCACAAGAGGTAAAACATGGTACACAGAGATCGTAATCAGTGCAAACACCGTGAGCGCAGCGTATCCGAACCTAGGTACTCACGTAAGTACACGAAGAAACGGTTGTAATTATAGAAAGAGTTGCGGCAATATTGGCACTGTATTAGGTTTAGAGCTACTAACAGTAAAAGTGATGTCGCCGTTGCAAACGTCACAGTGGTAACGCACGCCAGGTTCGACACGGCCTGGATTAGCGGCCTTCTTCTTAATAACACCCATGGTGAGAAGGATAGAACGTGATCGGTAGCAGTAGTGATGTAGGCACCGAGGCGTGCGCGCGGTGGGAAGTAGTAGGGATGAGGCTCAGCGAAGGAATGTATGGAGATGGAGGCAAGAAATCGCGCGAAAAGCCAAGGCCGGGGGGGCACAGCTAACGGGAGGCAGGGTATCGGGAAGTTGCTGAGAGGTCTAGGGAACGAGGGCTGCGGATAGGAGCTATGATACTACGAAGTGTCCCACATCCGACGAATTACAGAATAAAACCCGGACGCAATAGAGGCCCAAGAAAATGCAGCGTCTTGAGCGATGGAGTCGGTCGTAGGCTCTCAGGGGATTGACAGGTTTCTTTTCCGATGGGAGGATAGATTGCTTTTTTCCTTTTTTTTTTTCTTTTCCTTTTTTCTCCGCTATGCTGTTGTGTGTTTGCTCGTTTTCGGTTTCGTGTTTATGTTTCCGTGTGGCTCGAGGCAACTAACCTCTGATCACGTGCCAGAGCTACTCTCCTCTTTTGTATTGGCGAAATCACGGTCGAGACCTCCTTCTGCCAAAAAGGACAATACGGTATTGTAGCGCTACCTATCCAAGCAAATCCTTCGCAGATCTTCTCCGTGAGAAACCTTTATTGGCCGTGTCACTGTGGGAGACCTCGGCAGTTCTTGGGCCGTATCGATACCCCTTCGGGCCGAGCATTGCTCTTGATTTCGGGCTAAGGTTTGTGGAATTCGGCGTACTGTGGACCGGGGATGGCCGAGCAGCTGCCAACCCATAGTCCCCTCACTCGCTCGGCGTTTCCGAATTCAAACTCTGCTAGATTCCACAAACTACGAGCTCATACACACAACTTAGCCTTTGAGCCCAGAATTTACTATCGCAATGTCTCCCACCTAGCCTTTGGTAAAGGACCATCTCGCTAGGGAGCCACGGCTATACAAAGTATACCTAGCACACTGCGTACTGTACCAGTCGGCTGCTCTGATGTCGAGAGCACAACATCAATCCTCATAGCAAGCAAGGATCATCCCCAACGCCCGAGGACATCAAGAAATAAACAAAAGCGATAATGCGGAAGACCGCGTTATAAGGGACCCCATGCGAGAGGTTAGTCCCCAGCCTTGTGGTAATACTACCGTAGGGGCCTTATTATAGCCTTTAAGCTAACTGCAGGTTTAGTTCTAATGTCTAAAGTCTCCCAAACAGCTGTGGAGCATCATGGATAGCCATGCTATTATTCGCTTTCGCTACTGCTATTAACAGGGTGTTTTAGCAGAGGCGTGGCGGTCCGGAACAACGTCTTCCACGCAGAAAGGAGGGCATCGAATTGCCAGCGGTATTGCATGGTCAATGAAGAACAAACCAACGGATAGGAAGTACGGTACAGTAACGGTAGACGGTGTTATATGGTGCTGCATAAAATTTGTCATCCATGACACCGTACCACTACTCCTGCAGAACCATGCCGCACCTCATGGCCCCATACAAGTGCCCGTGTTGAAGATTGCACTTGATATCATACAAAAGAAATACCCGGAACTGCAGTACCGGCAGGCACTTGAGAAAATCTTGCGTACTGCAGCTGCAGGGAATCGAGTAAGTAGTCTCACCAGCACACACATGAGGATCCCCACGGTGACAATTTACATTTTGGCTACGTGGTTTCAGACGCCTCCGGAGATCATATTTGGGTGGGTAACCAGGAAAGACAAAAATGAGGTACACGTTAGAGCAAATATATGAAAAAATATAAAAAAATACCAACCCTATTAACAACCATGACCCCCACACGATATTAGAAACAGCCTACAACTTGGCAAGCATCTTCTGACCCTTCTGTAACATTACAACAGCCTCATCAACCATCTCGTCAACAATTTGCTTGGCAGGTTTCTTGTCGTCGACGACAGCGGCAACCTTACCCATCAGGAATGGTCTAGCGTTATCCATGGTGTCGTCGTCAAGCTTGTCCTCCTTCTCGAGTTGTTCGATATCGTGCTCAGCAGGGATGATACCCTTGCTAGTCAGTTCCTTGATCTCTGACTTGCGGTTCTCCTCCCAGTCGGTGATATACGGGTTCCTGCGAACACGAAGGGGGCGGCCCTGGAGGTAGGTTAGTATACGTCATAGATGAGTAGGGTAGTGAGAGAAATACAGTGAAGATTGTGGTTCTAAGGGTGTCATCAAAACCAGCGGTTCTTACGGCCTCCTGGTGGGCCTTGGGCGCACCAGCCTCCTCAGCAAGAATGAATCGTGTTCCAACCCAGACAGCGCTGGCACCCATCATCAGAGATGCCGCAAGTGACTTTCCGTTATAGATACCACCAGCAGCCACCACAGTAACGGGTAGACCATTAAGTGGTGACTTCTTGCCCTTAACCATATCAACGACGGTGGGGATGAGGATGGATGTAGGGACAACACCAGTATGGCCTCCTCCCTCACCACCCTGTGCACAGATGATATCGGCACCAGCGTCAAGAGCCTTCTGGACGTGCTTGGGGTGTCCAATCATGCTGATTGGATTGTTACCGTCTGCCTCGATGACGTAGCAAAAAATGGGATGAACACTTACTTCATATAGGCAATACCAGCCTTGTGGAGCTTCTCAACGACAGCCTTTGGTGGGACACCGACAGCGCTGACAAAAAGCTTTGCCTTGCTCTCGATAATGGTATCGGTTAGTTCGCCCAATTTGCCCTTAGTATAATCATAGTTGGTAGCTCTAGCGCTACCACCAACTTGGGGGAGCAAAAGGTCAACACCAAAAGGAGCATCCTTGTCGTTCAAGTAACTCTTAAGCTCGGCAATTTGTTCCCTCAGCATGTCGGGTGAGTACCCGACGCCGCCAATAACACCGAGACCGCCAGCATTCGTAACGGCGGCAGCAAGCTTAGGGCCGGCGGCAACGTTCATTCCAGCCAAGAGAACTGGATGCTCGACGCGGAAGAGCCTAGTGAGATCAGTTTGGATTTCTGAGAGCACGCGTTAGTACATATGATGCCAGGGTTGTTCATCACGTATCACTGGAGAACTTACTTGGCGCCATTCTGGGATGCGTAGGAGGAGTTCAAGGTTATTATTATTACTGGAATACTTGGAGATGAGATTCCGCGCAGGGTGAGAGTGGGTGGAAACACGGGCTGAGTGGGTCTTAGGCGGTGGGAAGGTTCGGCTTTATAAAGGGTTCAGTCGGACGTGAAAGGCTGGGGCTGGTGGGGAGCGAGGTAGAGTTGGACCGAGGCAAACGTTCGTGGCTGCGAAACTCTAGATTCCTCGGGTCGTTGGCTGAGTGCTGCTGGAATAACATGTTACCGGCGTGAGCTAGCATGTGACTCCTTAGTATTCATACCGGATGATTGTATTAATAATATAACTCCAAGTTGTCATCCCAAACGATCGCAGCGAGACATCGACATCCGCACTCAATCATGATGTGGTCAGCTACGTTTTTATATCACCTTGAAATACAATACCTTCCAGTAAATGTGGGTCCTTAAGAGTGGTGTTTGTACCGCCTCCTGGGAGCGCGGGAGCTGGAGACCGACAGCACGATGTGCGCTGTACTACTCGCAGTACTCGCGATGTCGAAGCGTTTTTAAAAAAGACTGCTATCGCTTACCGTCCAAATCCAAGCAAAAGGGCCAAATTTTGGTGGTATGCAATAGCAGTCTTTTTTAAAAACGCTTCGACATCGCGAGTACATGATGTAACACTGCTGCTATCTTATTTATCCCATCACTCATGAGATTTTACTGTGCCAGAAATTTCCGGCAGCCCCCAAAAAAGCAAAAGCGCTTTAGTAGGAGTTCCCAGAGTTTGAGTTTACTCAACTACGAGTATTCTATGATATGTAAACTTAGGGCACGCAAAACAGTTGACCTACCCTCACTTCACTTTACTTGCGCATTCCAAAAGTATCCGGATGACTTGGCGCCAAGATTCGGGCACTGAGGCGGTGGTTGTGAGGTCTTGGCGCCAGGCCATCCGGATACTTTTGGAATGCGCAAGCACAGTGCCTTGAGATACTGGAATGCGCAAGCACAGTGCCTTGAGATACTGCCGAGAGATCTCACTAATTAGTGCGCGTAATTTCGTCAACCCGTTTAGCCGAGCCTAACGAGCACCGAAATTTAACTCTACTACTTATCGATAGTGGATTGTCCGAGGAAATACGGTATTATGGTTTGGAGAACTTCGGGGCTATTTGTTTTTGTTTTTTCGTTAAGTCCTTGGATTTATTTGCCTGCAGAACACAGCAAGAATCTTGAAGTATGGCCTAGAAAACCCAAATAACAAAAGAAACCTAATACCGGTACACACTACAAATCATAGCCTGTTGAGGTGAAATCATCATGACCCCAAATTGGACCCTCTTGTAGATGGAAAAGCTTCCAAATGAACAGGGAATTTTATGACGTGCTTAGTCACAAAAGAAGAGAACTTCCCAACCAGTTCCCTCTCCGCCTTGCTACCTTTCGATAGAGCGGAATACTTCGGGGGTCCTATGATAGTGCCAAATTTATGTTCCATTAGTAAGTAAGGACCTGATTCACCATAATAGCCCATTAGAGACTTTGCGAAAGGACTCTGGATGTGAATGCGGTTATGGGTCAACCGGATTGTTAGGATTTGACTCTATCGTTGTCTATGTGTCATAGGCGAAATCGCAAAGTCCCTATTAGACTACAATAGTTTTGTCTCTCGGGATTGAATGGCATGGCAATGACTGCGAATACGCCATGGTGCGCGTAGTTTATCCTTCTGGCCCACACAACCCTCTGCTCGCCCTGGCCAACCGGGGTTCTCTTAGTAACTCTCGCACCCGCCTCCTCTTTCTCACCCCATCATCCTCTTACACCCTCTCTGCCACCAAAACGACACCGCAACCTACCTTTGAAGTTGCTTTCTCACAGGGCCAGTCAGCTTGATTTCACTAATTTGTCATAATACAGCAGTATCCGTCTAATTAACCATCTTGTTCCCCTTTCTAAACCACAATCTCCGAGTAACCGACAACCAAACATAAAACGTTAACACCATGTCTGCACCACCTTGGCGATCAGGTGGTACTAACGGAAATAATCGTGAGTATTTTTCCTTCTTCTCCGAGCGATGCCCGAACAGCCTGCTCAAAGCCTTCACACTTGTTGGCATTTTCACTGCCTGATCTCAGAACTAATGTGATGCGGCTTCGATTAGGAAATGGTGCGTTTCACTCTGTTAATTCTCGCAAGACGCTCTCTAGTCGCCCCATTCACCATGAAGGTACTCAGGTACATAACGACCTTTTTTTTCCCCCTTCTAACTTATTTCCACTTGCTTTTTGCTGTAGAACTTTGTGGAAAAAATGCTAATGTGTATGAATCAGACTCTCACTCAAACTCCAGCCCCTGAACAAACTCCGAAGACGCAGTTCCCAGACAAGTTGAAGGATTATGTTGCCCGAACTTTCGAAGATTGCCCACCGGATGAGAAGGTTGCTGTCGAGTTAGAGCTCAAGAGAATAATCACAGATGCCTTTAATGAGAAGGTTGTTTGGAGTTTGGAGTGGGATAAGATGCCACTTCCTCAAACAATACTGGCGAGGAAGAAGGTGACTGCAAAGGAGGAACAAACAGCAAAGACACTTGCTATGGGTCAGATGAGTCGAGTCAGTAACGAAACCGGAGCGTCCCCAACTTCCCCGTTCATCCGAAAACCTAATTACAGTAATGTTATGGACGTGGACTATCCTGGAAAAAAGCGCAAGAGGTGAGTGCGCTCATGCCTCAAACATCTCACAGTTTTTCTTTACTTTCTTACTAACCAGTGCACCCCAGTGTCGGCTCTAGCGAAGAATTAACACCCCCAACCCCAGACAGATTCGAAGAGAGATTTGACAAACGACCTCGTCAGGGTGACAAATTCCTCCCAACATCGGGTAAACTAAGTCAACGTGAAAAGGATAAACGTGCGAAACGGTTTGAGGATGAAAGGCGTGAATATTCGCCTGACTCGGCCACCCCGGAAGTCCCAGATAACAAGAAGCCCTTGATTGGTCGTTGCATGGATCTAGAGAAACGATATTTTCGTCTTACTTCAGCCCCCAACCCGGATCATGTGCGCCCACTACATGTACTTGAAAAGACTCTGGAAATGCTCAAGCGCAAATGGAGGTCGGAAGCAAACTATTCGTATATTTGCGACCAGTTTAAATCACTTCGACAAGACCTAACAGTTCAGCACATCAAAAACGACTTTGTTGTTACCGTTTATGAAATTCATGCGCGGATAGCATTGGAAAAGGTATGGAATCGGTCAGTGGCTTCATATGGGATATCCAAACTGAGTAATTATTGATTATAGGGTGACTTGGGTGAGTATAATCAGTGTCAGACCCAGCTCCATTCGCTTTATCGTGAAGGCTTTAAAGGTCATGAGGAGGAATTCAAGGCGTATCGTATTCTCTACCTTATTCACACATGCAATCGGGCCGACATGAACGAGCTCTTAGCAAATTTAACCCCTGCAGACAAAGAAGTAAAAGCCATTAAGCATGCGCTAGAGGTCCGTTCAGTGCTAGCTGCTGGAAATTTTCACAGATTTTTCAGACTTTATTTGGAGGCTCCAGCCATGGGAGGATACCTCATGGATTCCTTCGTGGCCCGCGAGAGAAAGGCTGCAATGTGCATGATATGTAAAGGGTGAGGAAACAAATTTTGTCACTTTCTGTTAGCTCTTTTCTGGAAGAAAACTAATATCTGGCGCGATATCCCCTGCCCCTACTAAAGTTACCGTCCCGATATTGATATTAGATTTTTGACTGAGGAGCTCGGGTTTGAGAGCGATACCGACTGCGTCAACTTTCTCTACGATAACGAGGCTGCGGATCTGATTGAGCAGAAGCTGGGTGATAAGGGGGTTCCCAACTCGATCCGCTTTCAGACAGCAAAAGCACTCCCACTCTTCGAACGAGCCAAAAAAGCAGCGTTTAGTAAGGTTGATATCAAAGGTCAACTATAACAGTGAAATCATTCGCCAGTCCTTTGCTAAATCTCATTTCTCTATCTATCAAATATCTCTTTGTCGAGCCTCAAATACCCTCCCTTCGCAAACGTATTCCCCTTTTTTGAGACACGACAACAACAGTAGAAGAGCCATGGGAGATGATGATGATGATGGGTGTGAGCAGACGAGCGAGAAAACGAACCAATAGAGGGCATTCGGAAAACAAGAATAACATGTGGGTGAAAAAACAAACACAAAAAACAAGCAGAAGAAGCATATCGGAGCTCTGGGTCGTTCGTTCGTTCCTTTGTTTCGCCGATCAGTCGCTTGCCTTTATCGATTTTTTGTGCATTCTCACCCCCCACTTCCTCCGTCGCTCTTCGTCTCCCGGTCGGTAAATTCCTCTTTTTTTTCTTACATTTCTTCATTTCCCATGTTTGCATTACACGCGAGGTTAGTCGATCTGGGTTGGAAGGGAAGGGCGTTTTGGCTTTTTTTTGTGTGCAAGGGCGGTTGCTGTTTTTCTGTTTTATTTTTTCCTTTCTATTATACTTCTTCCGCCATCCTCTTTTATCTTACTCCTCTTTTACTTCAGATTCCTCCTTCTTGCTGTGTATACTTTGTACGATACACCATTGGCCTGTTTTACAAATTCCGATAATTTACATAAATTTACTACCAAGTCCCGAGTGGGTGAATGAACGAATGAATGATCGGGGGGGAGATGGAGGGAATTGGCTTTTAATGTGGGACGGGAAGTGGTAATTGTGTGAGGTTGGGTGAGGGGATTGTAGCATCGCTTGTATTATCGAGATGTCAGCAGCGATTTGATACTCCACCGCAACACGGACTACGCGTACAGTGCTCAGCATACAAGTAGCAAGGGCATACCGGTAGTAAACCGATCCTCGCCCAGAGAAGGTAGTGTAACTACAACGCCATGCCGCGCTGCACCGCACCGCATCGCAGCCGGAGTCGAAGCCCATGATCTGCGGTACTGTACGTGTGCTAGTACCTACAGCAGACAGCACGATGCATGATATTAATATACTCACTCCCAACCTAGGGAGCCTCAAACCCCAACCCAACCCAACCCAACTCAACCCAACCAGGCTGTCAGGGAAAGAGAAAAGAAAAAATAATAGGAAAAACAAGCGTCAAAGCGTAGGGCAAAGAGAATCGAATGAGTAACGTACGTCACCTCACGTCCGACTGAGGTTGAGGTGGACGGGCTGGACTGACTGACTGACCGATCGAACTATACGGACTGACTGAACTGAACCGATTGAACTGAATTGAACAGTTCGCACTTTGACTATGTGCCAGTGCGTAGCTAGGCTAGATAGCTAGCTATGATATAATACCGGTATGCTCATCGAGGCTATCTATACTGTAGATATGATAAGAAGTCCTGAGGGGTTGTTTTTTTTCCTAGTTTATTTTTAGTTTGTAGTGCTGAGCGCGCATTGCATATGCATGGGTAATAAAGGGTGGAAGGATGGAAAGGTGGAGAGAGGGTTCTATTCCTCCGGGTGGGATGGGTAGTTGTTCCCGTTGGGGTACTGTTGTGTTCGGATGAGGATGAGAAGAGAAGGGAGAGAAGAGAAGAGGATGGGGTGTAGAGGAATTGTGGTGGTCTATTGGAGCGTACCGGTATCCTGGAGGTATGTATTAGCTTTTGTGAATACCGGTATGGTACCGTATGGTATTCTGGCGGTGCTCGAATACCAGGGTTAGTTAATCTGTGAACATTGCCTATGAGTGCCAGAGGACAAACAAAGTACATAGAGTACCTATGGTAGAACACAGCACTTGTATAAAGGACGTTTTTTCTTCTTCTTTCCAATTACAGTTCTGGTTCTACAGTACTTGTATATAGCATCCGTGCGCTTCATCGCACCCCTCTTTTAACCAGCCCAATCCAGCGCTCTACTGTACATCAGACAAGTCAACCCCTGGCTGGCTGGCATTCCATGACGCGCCCGAGTGACAACTTGTGAAAAATTCGAATCCAGCCCAGACCGTACCTTTAAGTGTATTATCATAATTGCTTTTTTGTATCAATTCCTTCCTCTAACGATGAGCACGTGGCAGCCTTCCATCCCCATCACCCCCCCTTCCCTTGCGGAGGCGGAGGAATTGAACGTGGACAAAGGTGTTTGAATTGAAACAGGGAGGGGGAGGCTGGGGGGACCGCCGGCAGCTGCTGTACGGTACTGTGTGTTATTGATGTTATGCTAGTGGCGATGTGATGTAGGAGCCGATGCGACCGTTGGAATGGATGTTTCTTTTTTCTTTCTTTTTGGTGGGAGGGGGAGGGGTTGGTGCCGTATATGAAAAGATGATGGATGGACGGGTGGTTGGGGGAAGGGGAATTGAATTTTTTTGGAGGGCAGTTGCTGTGATCGATTGGGTTGTGGGCTGTTTACCGTTACTGCAATGGTCATTGGGATGCTATTGGCTCTTCGAACCTATTCAGAACTCTGTGTTACTGTGGTGTACCGTACGGGTTGGGGTATGGCATAGCACTCACTACGAGCCTGATGACGATGGGAGGGAGAGAGAGGGAGGGAGAGAGGCGGGCGGGCAGGCAGGCAGGCTTATACCGCATTGTGTCCTATGCAGGGTATGATACTGGTACATTCGGGGAATGCGTTAGAAGCGCAGGTCGGTCGTTCGTGTGGTGGGGGAAAAAAAAAAAAAAAAAGAGAGGCTATTTGTGTGAAGGCTCAGATTTGCAGACTGTCTTCTTCTGCGTCCTCTTTCTCTCCATATATACCGCGCAGCGGACTTCTGTAGAAGTTACTGTACCGTACGACTTTCCTCCTCTTTCGCCCTTTCGCCCATAGCAATACTCTTCAATTTCATCTCGTCGAAAAGAGAGCCTTGTGCAGTACTGTATTTGCAATATGATCGTACTTGCAGCGTACAGTACCTGAGAAGAAAAACATTTCATTTCATTAGCTTTCCGTGCCGCAAGCTTATTGACTCTACTTACTCCGAGTTACTCGTTTGGTGCACACCATTTGACTTTGCAACCAACCCGTCGTCGTCCCTGCTAGCTGAGGTTCCGTACCGTAGGCAACAGAGGGAATGGGAAACAAGCTACTCTAGCCCCATTCTAGTTTAGTTCCTGTCCCGTCTAGTCTAGTCTTGCCTCGCCTACAGTACCGGTTGTTGAGGCTAGGAGATCTCCGTGGACTCTACTGTATTCTTTGGAGAACCTTGGAGAGAAACGGATCACGAGTGCGATACTCCATTTCGAACAATACCAACTGTGCCGGTGGGTTCGCTTTTTCTTTCTTTCTTTCCATTGTTGGTTGCCTTTGGCCGTTGAGGAAAGGAAGGGTTTGGATTTTCCGAAGAGCTGCCCCTCCCCCTCACTCTTGGGCATCGTATCCTGCTCCACACTCTCTATATCCTCCCTTCCCTTCCCTTCCCTTGTCCCCCGGAGAACTATCATAATACCGGTACTACTGCTGGGTAGACAAGGGGGATCAACGTTTACACCCCCGTGCTGCAAATTTTTTCCCCTTTGGCCTCCTGTTTCCACCTTTGGTTGCTGTTAGATAATCACGGCACTTTACTCGAGTATCGCTTTCTTCTTTGGAAGAGAGGCCTGTCTCGATTTGGCTAGGCGGCGAGTTTTTTTTCTTTTCTTTTTTTCTCTCTTCTTTCCCTCTTGCTTTTGTACCGTAACTTATTATTTTGCCTTATGTCATAATAGCTGGCTCGTTTTTAGTATTTCTTTTTAGTATTTTTTTTTTTTTTTTTTCGTTCTCCCCTTCTCTCCGAGTGAGAGGAGAGAGTGGGA
This sequence comes from Tuber microsphaerosporum, assembly GCA_003521225.1. Lineage (NCBI taxonomy): Eukaryota > Fungi > Ascomycota > Pezizomycetes > Pezizales > Tuberaceae > Tuber > Tuber microsphaerosporum. The sequence goes on along the minus strand of QOVD01009710.1, from coordinate 40,442 downwards.
TTGCGAAGGAAAGAAAGAAAGAAAGAAAGATAGAAAGCCAGAGGGGCTTTTTTTCTTCTCACCGTTGTGGTCGAGTACACTCAATACGGAATCAGTGTCAGATCAACAGCGGTATCAACATCAGGAACGTTTTAGTGTCCATAATACTTACAATACCGAAGGTCGAATCAAAGGGCGCTCTACAGTAGTAGATAGAAAGGGACTGAAAAAAAAAGAGCTATCATACCCAGTTACGGTACATAGTACCTACCCTTTTTTCTCCCTTTCTCCCTTTTCACCCCTTCCCTGCGATCCATTATCGCCTACTATAAGACCATATTCGCTTGCCTTTCGCCCGAGAAGCGCCTTTTAACCTCTTAAACTCTTGATTTGACTGGAGTTCTCCTTTTCCGCTGTGCTTCACTCGATTTCAGCGGATTTTGAACTTTGTTCTCTCAACACCCCCCTTGTTGGCTCGGTTTCCAGCGACCAAGAACCATTTTGCTCGAGCCCCCCCTTACCGCGCGCCGGGGCTTGCTGCATCCTGCCAACTTCCATCAACAACTCCCTACTCTTCTTCCCTTTCCCTTTCTCGCCGCTCTTCCCATATTATCGATTTTTGAGTCCTTTTCGTGCTCTTCATTGACCCTTCTTGTCCGACTCCCTCCATTTTGCGACGGCTTGTATCGGGGGCGTCAACGGGGTGCCCTTTCGACGACAAAAGCCCTACTCTTCTCGCGCCACCGCCCCCCCGCTCGCACAGACCGGTCCGGTCTGCAGCCATCCCCCCCTCCCCTTCCTTACAGTGGAGCACGGTACGCTCTTTCCCATCCTGCAGCCCTGCCCAGTCCGCTCGATTCTTGAATTCCCCTCCACTCGCGCCAAAGGTTCCACTCTTCCTCCATCTGGGGCGATAGGCGAGTAGAAGAATCGAAAAAAATAAATAAATAACAATAAAAAGAAAAAGGAAGGAATCTGTCGACCATCCGTCGGGTTCTAATCCTCGCTCTTGCGCGCACCCTACCCTGCTGTCCGTACCCCGCTAGATTCCTATCGCCCTCCTCCCCCCTTCTTCCTTCCTCCATCGACAGCGTTACCGTACCGGAACCCTTCTCTCAACAAAGGAAGAAACAATAGGGAACGGACATCAACATTTACTAGTCTCAGAAGGGCACACTGCATTCCTTGATTTTTTTTTTCCACTCTTCCCTCATCGCTTCCCTTCGTCTACCATATTCTACCCCGTCCACCCCCTCCCCCCTCACACATACACGCATACGTACACATACACGCACTCACACTTTTCCACCGCCTACGCTTTCCTTACCCGAAATAGTTTCCTTGCCCTTTCTATTCACTCTGTTGAATTGTCGTCGCCCGTTGCCGGTGTTTGCGCACAAAGCAATATTTCACAAAAATGATGAAGGTGGGTCGCTCGCTATCACAGCTTGTGGATAACAAGCGGACCCGAGAGTCCAAGACTAGGAGTGTTGGAGGAAGAGGTGGAGCACAGGCTTATCGTGAAAAATCGTTTTTTTCTTTTGAAATACAGGGCATTCGAAAGTCGCTCAAGGGCGACAAGACAGATACATTTTCAGGTCCGAAAGCGTCGCACCTCTCTATCACACCAAAGCCCGCTATCACTATCCAACCCCCTAAAAAAGTTGGTCCCTCCCCCCAGTATTATAGGGTATATTTGTTTCTTGATCATCATCATCGTCATCCGCCGAGTTGAGGGGAAGAGATATATCTTATTTTATTTTGTGTATTTGGAAGAGAAGGGAGAGTCTTCAAAAAGTAACAACAAGGGCTAATCAGAGTTCATTGTGTTGCGTAGGTGATTCGAGCATTGTTCGACTACACGGCGGTAAGCGATCAGGAATTGAGCTTCTCCAAGGGTGACTTTTTCCACGTTATAGGAAGAGAAGACGACCCCGAATGGTACGAAGCATGCAATCCGGCTTCGAATGCGAGGGGATTGGTCCCAGCCACTTACTTTCAAACGCTGGGTAAGAATGGGCGTGGTAGCCAGGATTCCGCGGCTTCTGGCGCTAGTGATATTTTAAGGACTGATTCCGGGTACTCTGACCGGGGTGCGACTGCCGGATCGCAGGAGCGTGTCACCTCTTCCGGCACTGACAGGCCGAGAGCTATGAGTACTTCTGGGAAGTCTGGTAGTCCGCTCTATGGCGTTGTGCAATATGACTTTGCTGCGGAGAGAGCCGATGAGCTGGAGGCAAAGGCCGGTGAGGCAATTATAGTGGTTGCGCAATCGGATAAGGACTGGTTTGTTGCAAAACCAATTGGCAGGCTCGGCGGTCCTGGCCTGATTCCAGTAGATTTCATTGAGATTAGGGATATGGTTACTGGTCAAATCGTTGAAGACACTCAGGCTGCGATTGCACGCGCTGGCGTACCAAAGGTTGAGGAATGGAAGAGGATGGCTGCCGAGTATAAAAATAGTAGCATTTCGCTTGGCAGATTCGACTTTGATGCACCGACAACGCAAGCCCAAGGGCAGATGCAGAACATGTCGATAAGTGATAGTCAGAATAGACACGTATGTTGGCTTCCATTCATCTCTTCATGCTTTGTTTGCTATGTTGCTGACCGCTTTTATCAGACACTCCAGGGGCACTCCAATGGTGGTCCTCCGGATCAATACCGTCACTCGGGATCGTCCTCGCAAGGTCAATATTTGGCACCTGTGGTTGCATCCGTCGAAAGTTACTCTTTTGAGAATGGTCGGTACTGGTATGCACTCAACGCAACAATGGAGGATGGTAGAAGCTGGATCCTATGCCGGTTTTATGAGGATTTCTACGACTTTCAAATTTCTCTGCTGGACGAATTCAAGGAGGAGGCCGGTCACACTGGGCAACCTCGCTCTTTACCATACATGCCGGGGCCCGTAACATACGTCACCGACACCATTTCCGCTGCTAGGAGAACGAGTTTGGACGAATACATCAAAAAGTTGTTGGGCATGCCTACCAATATCTCTAGGAGCAAACTGATAAAGCAGTTGTTTGCGCCTCGACCCGGAGATGTGGAAACAACAGGTTACCGACAGTCGCAGGTTTCCCTTCATGATAACAGACGTTCTACAGCATCACAACAGTCTAGTGACTCGTCAAGAGAGCCGTCAAGGCAATCTTCACAGCATAATCTTGATGGAACTAATAGTGGGAATGGGTATCCTGGTTTATCGGCACCCCCTCCACGGAGCTCTGGACAACAACCACGAATGGGAGGATCCAACGGCATCTCTCAAGCCCAGCAAGTCCACATTCGTTCGGCTTCCGATCTACAGCCCCCACGCATGCTTCGACAAGATAGTTCTATGAGCTCAGCGACTCAAGGGTCAAACTCCTCACAGCCGGGGCAGTTCATGAAGGTTAAGATTACCTACAGTGACGACCTGATCGCGATCCGCCTGCCAAAGGACGTGTCTTACGTTCAGTTGCAAGAGAAGTTGCAGGAGCGTCTGCGAGCAGATATCAGTTCTGTCCGGTATAAAGATGAGCCTTCGGGGACTTATGTGGAGCTGTTGAGCGATAACGATTTGGCTATTGCGCTGAGCCGGAATCCGAAGCTTTGGCTGCACGTGCAGAGTTGAGAGAAACAAGATCTAAAATTTTGCTTTGTCTTTTTTTCTTTTCTTCTCTCCCCCCCTATTGATAGTTTTTTCTTCTACTTCTAAACTATATCATACCTAAGCCTGGAGTTTTTCTTTTCGTCTTTTTCTTCGTTTCCTTTTTGTGCTCATCCTAACTTTACTTGAGCGTGTCCAAACTTTTCAGTTAACTCTTTCATTTGTCACGGGTCCCGGGTGGTTTTTGTGTGGAGCTAAGCATATGGAGAATATTGCTTCTTTTTTTCTCCTAGCTGGCGTGCTTAGTTTGTATCCCCTATTATCCCTCGCTTTTTTCTCTTCCTTCTTTCTCTCCAACACGTGCTCTCTCCAACTCTCTCTGGCTCTCCAACTACTTTTCTTGATATTTCTTTCTGGTACGCTTGTTTGTGTGCTCCTGAATGTTCCTGTCATCTGTGAGGCTATAACGTGGGATATGAAGTTTGGATTTTTTTTAATTTTTTATTGTTTTTGGGCCTGGGATGGGTAGGGAGTTGTCTTCGATCATTTCAAACCGGAACCAGGAACTCATCTCATCGATAGATGACAAGGAAGTTCTCAGCGTTGGTAGACCACATTTGATGAAGATGGGGAGGTAATGGCTGCGATACATGCTACGATATCATGATGTAGATTGATGGATCTAGTTTGTGGAAGAGGAGGAGGGGGGAAAGGGAGGGGTGGTTTTTGTTACGAATGTATTGCTTTCTATCATACTGAATGCGTATGTTTGTCTTGGAGTCGGGGCTGTAGGTGGTAGGGGATTATAGTCGTTCACGTCAAGCATCTCCATGTCAGGAACTTTTGGGATTTTTCTTTCGTACTTTCTCACACCTTTTCTTTTGTATGTCCATTACTGGCTATAGTTCGTTGGTTGGTTGGATATCACCATTTCATTTGGTCTCACCTTTGTTTTTGTTTTTTTGGCTTCTTGATTAGTTCCTCTTATTCTCCCCTCTATCCTACTTACGTGCAAGCAAGTCAACGAACGAATGAGCTCACGCGGAAGGGTTCTTTTTTCCCCTCCCCTTTCCTAATAAAGAAAAATAAAAACTGGATTTCGTTTTATTTCTCTTTTTCTTTTCTCTTTTCTTTACTTTACTTGATAGGGGTAGTCCTAACATGTAGGAGTTGTATAACTTTTATTATCACCCAACTACCACCCTTTTTTTTCTTTCTTTTTCTTTTCCTATTTCTGTGTATATTCTTCTATCATACCACCTTTTTCTTATTAAGGAAAAAAAATTAGTTTATCATTGATATTACGATACCTGGCTGGGATTGGATTGGATTGGATGGGATGGGATAGGACTTGTGGATTTTTGATTTTTGATTTTTGATTTTTCTTCTTTTGTTTCTTTGGTTCAGGTTGTAGATTATTTGTCTATCATGGTCTACGATAGTATGTGAATTTTGAATTTTTGAATGTCGAATGCTGGTTAGTTTAGTTTAGTTTAGTCTATGATATTATATCATAGCTGCTACTGAGGGTTCTTGGCGGAGGTATGAAGGGGTGTTATATGTACGATGTGGTGAACGCTGTAGATTTACATGATATGTTGGATGGATTATGTTTGGGGAATTGCGGGTAGGCGGTTGCTGGTCGGCATAGGGTATCCAACACGGGTTTTTAGGAATTAAGATGGGTTCCGGATTGCTTGCTTGTTTGTTTGGTTTCTTGTTCGGTGTGTTTGGTTCACCGGTTCTCACTCGCACTGCTGCGAGGGAGATACCGAGGGTGAATGGCCTGGCACAGCGAAACACCGCCTATGATGGCTCGAAAACACGCAGTATGGAGTAGAGTACTACTAGGATGAGGCCTATAAGCCAAAACTAACAACCACTCACCAGTGCACCAACAGCAATGTTTTGTTCAACACTATTTTTGGTGTAGTGCCTCAGCACATCCAGTCCACACAGTGCAAAGCTAGCCTCTCCCCATTTGCTGTGGGAAAGAGACCACCGCCTACTTACGGGGAAGGAATATCTCTTTTCTGCCGCTTAAATCAAACTATTACTTAGCCGCACAATCACTCTTGAAACCCTTACCAACAGTTCCCAAATCCTCCGGAATACCCAACCCTCGCCAAAAAAAACACCTGTGTAATTTGGTTGCGAGAGTCGGCCCTCTCATTCAGATTTTACGATAAGTGAGATCTTCCTTAGCCAGGAAATTTTCCAAAAAAAAAGAAGTCTAATAACACCAAGTGCTGTGTGTCTTATATTATAAATGTCGTTTTATTTATCAGAACGTACTTTCTATTCTTTCTAGTGCTCAAAACCTTTATCTGCCCCACAGATAGATCTTAGGGCATTTACCACCCTCTACCCTCACCAGCAACAAAAGTGGTTCGCCGAGCATTTTTCAATGCTTGGCTACATCCACTCGTTCTCACCGGGGGGTTCGAACTCGCGTTGGTTGTCGTTGCGGGTTGGCGGTGACCAGTTCCTTAGCCGTTAGACCATTGGAACTGGTCGATAATAACTCCTCACCTTCGAATTTTAAGCGTGATCTTCCCTAGATAGGAAATTTAAAACAGAATCCGAATAACAATATCAAGCGTTGCAACTCTTATCTTACTATTACATGATCCTAGCGTCAAATTCCGTTTACTTTTCTTCCTCTCTACTCATTTATTTGATCTCTTCCCTAATCCTTCTAACATTGTCTAAGCTTTACCTATCCATTATTAGCAAAACCTTTACATCCGCTGGGCCTATCGCTACCACACTACCATCCTGCGGGTAGCCTCACCACCACTCCCTTCCGCTTTAATCGCTCCCAAATTGTGTGATTAAACCTCTAGCAGGTAGTAGCCTCCTGGACCTCCTATGACATGTAGTCAGAGGAACCCAAGAACATATAGTCATGTTAATCTGACCCACATTCAGGAAAGACTCCCGGTTCAAGAATATGTTAACTATGGCAAAGACACTACGTCTAGGAGTCCATTCCTATGAGTATTATTGCTAACAACACGATATATGTAACGTGGCAAGGACACAATCGGATTCACTTAAGCTCAAGTTGAGAAGGCAAATATCTATAGCACTGGTGAAGACTACAGGCTTTTAGATCGTTTAACGGCGGAAGTACAGGTTAAGATGTAACCCGGCTCAAACGAAGCTATTGGAGGAAAGCGTCCGGAACATAGGAGAAAGGAAGATGCCCACTCCCTTACCCCCAGCAGCCATTCTCTAACTTTCGCCGAAAGTAAGCCGAATAAAGTACAACATGCCTAAATGCTCATTGAATTGTACTTGTACTATGTAGTACTATACTTGGCTCTTTTTCATGTGTTGGGGGGGGTAGCTGCCTGGGTGTGGGAAGTAAAATCAGGCAGGTCAATCCTGGAGAGGGGTTTGGTTTCCCCCCTTCATTCGTTCCTTGATTTTCTTCCCTTACTTCTCTCTTCCCATTCTAAGGTTGATATACTGGATATCTGTGCACACCCGGGTGTAGGAGACTACGGTAAGTGGCCCATATGGTTTGGTTCTACAGCCTGGAATGCTAGGGAAGCTCAAATGGAAAGTCATAATGAAGGATAAGCGATGCCAAATGCTAACTATAACTATGATGATACCATATCAGACCAATTAGAAAGTGTTTTACAGCTTTTCTAAAGCGCATCAGATATTAAAGTTCTTAGAGTCACGTATAAGAACTACACTTACAGTACAACATGATCATACCTGCACATACCCAAAGTTTCCCCCATCCATCCATTCGTACCTGAGAATGCGGAACTAACTAACTAACTGACTATCCCCGGGCCGTGTGCCTATCTATGAATTGTCCTGCAGGCTCGAGAGTAAGATCAAATTCCCTTGCAGGATTGTCGTAGTTCATGAATATCGCATCATAGTATAATACTCACCTGTTTTTCGTCATACACGCCCAAGTCTACTAACCCTTCTATTGTTATTATTATTATCGATCTTGGGGGCATTTATTTTATCATCCCCTTGGCTGAACATAATAAGATCTTGTCATTGGTAATCGTAGGTGAATATTAAGAATTTCTTTTCCGTTGCTAGCCTCGCTTCGTATAGTGGAGAGGAGGGATTACTCTGCACGATGTTAGCGGGGATCTGGATGACCCGGCCACTCTTGGGGGGCACGTTCATGAGAAATCACTCGTGTCGTTGTCCCGGGTGATCATCATGTTTTTGTCATTTCGTGCGGTGGGGTACTCGTGATGGTAGGCTTGAGAGCCGGGGACGAAACCCCGGGGGAGGTTGTGGTGAATAGGAGGTGTTCTGGCGCTTGTGCCCTTCGGTGTGTGTATATGTATGCAAGGGTCTTGAGCTGTCTAGCTGGAATACTCTGCACTTTCCTTGGCTTCTCCACGGCTTTTGGTCTCTCCTGTTTCCGGGGGAGTGAGTGGCACTTGGATTTTCCGAGCTGGGTACTAGGTTAGCTGGTATGTAAGAGTAACACAGGCCGGCTCTAGTATTATTCTCGCTTTTCGGCCTGGCTTTGGGATATAGGTGGTATGTGTAAACTGGCCGGTACAAGTCTTTTATGAGGGCCTGGGCTAGATTAGGAATCTTTTAGATGTAGCTTTTCTTCTTGTGATCTTGGGTATAATTGCTATTTTCTTTTTCTTCTCCCTTTCTTTTAAAAATGAATGTAATGGGAAAAAAAAGAAAGTAATAGTTCTCGAATGGTGCTAGGACGTTATATAGTATTTATGTGTGTGTGCAGTTGTGGTAACGAGTGTTATAGAAAGCTTATAGCTTGGTTCTTGGGTAGAATCTGGCAATTGGCTTGACTTTTGCTATCAGTGGGGACCATACTGTTTTTGGTCACTATGATAGATGTAATACCCCACTCAATTGGTTCGGGTATACCATGCAGGGTTTGTCTGGTGGTATTATAGATTTGTGGGAATGGGGCTTGTCCCGGTGAGCCTGGATTTGGGTTTAGCCATATGTGTGTTAGAATGTTGCTGTGTTTGGGGGATCTTTACTGTCTTGTAGTAGTTGTAGATCATGTAATGACAGTCTGATTAGTTATCAATTGGAACTTGAACTCTAGGATATTACATTTCTCGTCTTGTGCTTGTGATTGTGAGAGCTTGTGTCGGTTTGTGAGGTGGATTTAATTTAGGTGTACTGGGTTTCTCGTCATAGCAAATGATGAAGCAGAGGGGTATTTGAAGGTTGGAGATCGGTTTCAAGGTTATATCATAGGAGGTGGTTATCTGGGTGGTATTGGCGGCATTAGTAGTGCTATTGGGAGTGTGTAGTATAGTAAATTTTCTAGATCTGTTATAGATTGGCTAATGTGCTATACCCTCTATATGAGTTGAGAAATAAATCGTATGCAAAAAAAAAACTCTCGAATCTTTGAAAATAGGCCTGATTGAAAGTTGGTGCCTCTCAGAAATTGAAAAGGATCCACAAACTCAACGGCCACTGTTCTCGTAGGGCTGATTAGTTGTTGCGTGTTGATCAATCTAACCCTAGGGAAGAGCACTAGGCTCTAGGATTCAAAAGAATTTGATCACGCTACTGGGCATGCTATCTCCTTACCATAGAATTTTGATAGCCAACAAGGCCTTTAACCTTACTCTTGGCACTTTTTTTTTTGTCTGTATAAGTGATGAAGGTAGTTCCAACCTTCATTCTCCTTTCCCTTCTTCACCACCACCACCACAAATACAACTGCCTCCTCCTCCTAAAAGCTTCCCAAGAACAAATATTGCCTATAACGGTTTCTTCCATCACACAAAAAACCTCTAAATAAACCTATCCAACCTTCAAAATGCTCTTCAAGACTCTCGTCCTCTGCATCTTCATGATGTTCCTTACTATCATTTCGACGAATCTTGTCCTTTCAACCCCGGTTTCCGGTTCCACCTCCACTGATATCAACGTCAACGACATCGAAGCCCTCAAGGCCCAGGCAGCAACTATTTTCGACAATCCATCTGCCGAAGGCTGGCGTCGCTGTGAAACCTCTGACGCCTCTCCGACCGTCGGTGACATCTTCTCAGCCGTCATTGCACTATACCAACAGGGTGGGACTTGTTGCAACAGCGCCATTCGCATGAACGAATGCACCAACATTATTGCCAGGGGCAGTGCAGATATCGGATTCTGTGGCGTCCAGAGGTGCATTCCTTGCCTTCAGTTGGCAGAGAATGTTTGGTTCGTGGCGTCTGAATGTGCGAGGAATGGAAGAGCGGGTGGAGTGTCCTTCTTGGATGACACTAGTTACATTGTTACCTATTAGTACCGTGGCGGGGTGGGGATCTGGTCTGGCTTGATTGCTCTTTTTCTTTTCTTTTGGGTGGATGGAACTTGGGGGTTGAGGGAGAACGTCGGCTGGAATATTTGGTCCAATGTAAAATTTGTATATTATGAAAGTGGTTCTGGTTTTTTTTTAAAAAAAATATGGTCCGCTGTTCTGTTCTGCTCTAGAGCAACAGGTGATGACTTGTGACTACATTTATCCTGTGCTGTGAGGTATCCCCTGAACATTGAGCTCGCCGTGGTCATATTTTTGCGCATTGTGGCATGGAACGTAGTACATTCTGTGTAGTGGTTTTACCTTCCCCCCCACCTTTTCTCGTTACGGTTCTTAATCGTAATATCTATCTCCTATCGTACCTAACCGTCTTTTTGGAAAGCTTTCACTGTGCTCACCCAGACACCAACGATCACTCGAACTGTTACCTATGCTTTTGGCGCCGGGATTTCTTTTTCCCCCTTAGATTCCCCGCTCTGGCCTTTCCTTATGGGGGGTGTCTCTCTCGTTGGAGTTCTGGTAAGGCTGGTGGATGTTGTGGTTCCTGTCATTGCTTGTTCTTCCCTGACCTTGGTCTAGTATTTCCCTGATAGCTGGGTATTTGTAATAAGTATAAAGGTATACATTTCCTTCTTGCTGTTCTCTATCTCTATCTCTGTTAACTAGATAGTCTCGACTAGAGATTTGCCTTCTTTGGTCTTTGCTTCTAGTGCTTCCGGTCTAAGCTGACGAACATCGCGACAAAAGTCGCCTGACGATGGAAGGGTTGATTATACTATTTCACTGGAGAAACTCTAGGTAGACTTTGATAGCGGTGCTAGGAGAGAGGGTTGGACAATCGTAAACGTTAATTAGATTATAGTTTGAGTAGATGATAGTAATTGAACATGCGGTTTCTTAGAGAGCATTACGATTCATCAATCTGGCCTGTGCGCAAGAGGTATCACCCGTGTAGATGACCGACAAACCAAACTGATTCTCAAGCTTCCGCCTGTAGTTAGATGACCACCCCCACAACTCTACCGCTCCAATTCCCCGTTGGCGTTTAACACATGCCTCCCCGCTCTTACACCGCGGCTCCCAAACTCCTCTAGGTTATCGCCATTGTAGATGGAGAGAGACTGTGCTTGTAAGGAGAAGAAGGGCCGGAGGGGAGATGACTAGTTGGGCGCATGGAGGGATGGGGAAGGCTGTGTTAGGGGGCTTCCTTCACTTGCTCTGTTTCTGGCACCTTCTCTCCCCTCAACAGTTAACCCAACCTCCGCCTTAGCCTTATCAACGACCTCAGCGCCCCAACACTTCTCTAGAGTCCTCCAGGCCTCGGCACAACCCTCGGTGCCCCTAACAAACGGAGTGGGTATAATGAGCTCCCTAGCAGCCTTTGCAACCCTCCGATTTGCTTTTGCTGCGCGGGCCCTAACTCTATTCTGGCGAGCTGCGTAGGTATCGGATCCCTCGGAATAGGTTAGCAATATTGACGAAGACACGATGGGTGCACGTAATAGAATCGGCCCAAGCCCTTCAATGGGTTAACACGGGTCGGAAAGAGCGGACCCGACCCGCCCCGAGCCAAGGAGGGTCCAGTCCGGCCCAACCCAACCCAAGGAAGCATAGCCTGGGTCTACCCAACGAACCCGCTGGACCAATGCACAAAAGAAGAGGAGAAGTAGTCAGGGTCACTTACATAAAGTGTCTCTGATAATTCTGCATTGCGAAGAGGAAACCCCAGTTTGTTTCGTTGACTCCCTCTTGTTCTCCCTGCTTCTGTTGCTGCCGCTTCTTCCATTGACATTTGAATTGACTGTTGGGCTTGCTTCAAGCGTTTAAACTTTGCCGATTGCTCTTCATGGATCGAATGGACGCGGGCCAGGTGTGTCCCTGGATTCCTTGTGCCGTGGGATTTTGGATACTTCTGGGGGCACCGTACACATTGCCAGTATCTATCAAGCATGAAACCAATTATTAAATTTACTAACTTGGACATAGGAATACAGATTTGCTGTCGCATGTTTGCCTTATAGGAGACTTACGGAATATTGTCAACAATTACTGACTTTCCATTAGCAGACTCCGGAGGTCCCCAGACCCATGATGAAGGGAGAGGATTTTTCCGCCTTTTCCTCGTATGAGTTGCATCTGCGTTTGGTGGCAATAGGGGACCAGGGTCTACTTCGCGCACTTCTGAGCGTTCAGGAGCAGGGCTATCCTCTTGGCATTCGGATTCAGATGGCTGAAAGTCCGAGACGGGACTGGGTGTTCGTATAATAGATAGAGGACTACTGGCATCTGAAGAGAAGCTCATGGTGTTTGTGTCCTTGTGCGGGGCCTAGGGCAAAAAAGAAAGAAGGCGCACTTGGAGGAAGAGGTATTTGGGGCGCTCGGAAAGGGAAAGATCATTCAAGCTGAAGCTGCTTTATATCTAACCTTTCGAACCTTTAGGTCGGGTAATAATCCAAGACCACTAAGCTGTTGAGCCTAGATTTTCGCCCCACTAGCTCAATTTAGACCGCCTTCCGCCTTCCGCCTTCGCCTTTCTACAACCGGTAGCAATGAGTACCGTTTTGGAATTCCGCATTCTCGGACTGTACGAGTAGTTTCCATGGTGATAGCAACTAGTGCACCAAAACAAGGCTGAAAGTATCGGGCGGGTACTCGGGGCCAATAAAAACAAAACTATTTCTGTCGATCTTATTTTATATAAAACTCTACGGAGACAAGGGTTGAGTTTTCCGATTTCCAATCACCCCCCGAGTTACATCGGGTAACCCGGGTTTGGCCCATTTCAACCACACACAACCCAACGAACGGCCTAGGTTGGCCCAACGAAGGCACGACCCATTGGAAGGCTTGAATTGGTAATCGGTGGTGTGCCTTCCACGGTCTGGCAGGCGTAGGCGATGTCCTTAGGGAGTTATGCACGGGAAGTGGGTTAAATATTTAGAGGCGAGCGCGTGAATGGTTGCTGCGGCATTTTGCAGGGAAGTGCCGTGAACCCAAATCATTGTTGGGGATTGCCGTGGTTGCGCATGATTTTTCTTTCTTTTTCTTTGGGTTGTGTTAGTCAGCAAGAAATTGGTGCTTGTGGAAAGAGGCTTGTAGTTTGGGGAAGAGCAGAGAGTGGAAGATTCTCTGAAGGTTTGGGAGACTTCTTAGTCCCTGCTCTGCTGTGAAGAAGAGAGAGGGGGAGGAGAGGCGTGGGAGGAGGAGGTTGGATGAGAGCCTGCACGAAAGTTGGGTAGACGGGTGGGGTCCGGTGGAGCGAGTGATTGGTTGTGAAAAAGGTCTAAACTGTGGGGTTCTGAACTCCAGCCAGATTCATTAGCTGGAGGAGGAGCGGAAAATTTTTGGTGTTAAGGAATACATACTAGACAGTGTTTGGTGTAGCCCGAGTGCCCGATTTTTTAGTGGTTCCTTGGGCTAGGATTGGGACTGTAGTTAGCTTAGAAGTGTAAGTTTATGGAACTGTAACTTGGGGGGAGGGGGCGAGTGATTGTACCGGGCCCTCTTGGAAACCGCTGCCCCTCTACTAAGCGCTTTCACCATGATTGGCCCTAATTGCCACCCTTCTATAAATTTCTCGTGTCTTACGCACTCACACTCCCCCCTCTTTTGTCTCCACCAATCCTTTCAGACAAACTTCATCACCGATTCATCACAAATCTACCTCACTCAAAACAGTCAACTCGAATTTCTATCAAGTTACCCCTGTCAAAGGTAATCCCTAGTTTTCCTCAGGAAAAACCGACATCTGATCCACGAAGCTAGCAAAGATGTCCTACAAAAACCTCGTTATGAACGCTCTCTTCCTCTTGGCTATTATCTTCGTCATCTCCGCCAATTGCTCTCGCCTCCCTCGTTCTGCTACAGGCTTTGCTCCCCGTTCTGAACTCGATACCGTCACAGCCCCCAAGGACTCTATCACCCCATCGGTCTCCGAAACCTTCTCCACTGAAAACATACAAATCCTGGATCAAGCTCAATTCGAAGCTTCCGGTCTCACCCTTTCAACCCCATCGCAGCTGCCCACCGACGTCGAACCTGATAGCTGGATCCAGTGCGATACCTCCGGCGGCAGTCCTCCAATTGACCACGTCAGAGGCCTGTATAATTTCCTCTTTGCTTTTAGCAACTATTACTGTTGCAATAGGAACACACATGGTGGTGGGTGTAGCCACATTTTAACGATTAGGGAAGCTGATTGCGCAATATGTGGGCGTGAGGAGTGCCTCAAGTGTAGTATTATGGCTTCGAATCTCCAATGGATGTCACAGATTTGTGAGTATAACGGCAGGGTTGGCGGTGTGTCGTATTTCCCTGAGGGGATGCATGTTGTTCTTTATTAGTGGGGGATTTACGCTAGTTTTTTTTCTTCCACAATAGAGAATTTTTACTGCTTTTGAGTCAAATTTCCATTAAATTTGTAGATTGTAGGTCGTACTTTTTTCTTCTTGGGGCCGTTTCCCCGTAAGTAGTGCCTGGTGGTGGATAAGATTCTGTAGGAGCATCTATGAAGCAGGTATCTCATTGTAGGCTTTCAAGACGTTTTTATTAATGTTAGCAGTAGGATGGATCCCATTCCAAGTGCGGTTTCAGCTTTCAGAAAGGCTGGAGTTCGGGTTTTTGGGAATTGCGCCATGAATGACACAGCACTGAACAGACAGATCATTCCGAGTGACCTAACCTGTAACCTATGTTCTCTCTTTTGGTTGCGAATGTTAGCCCTCAATTCAGGTCACAGTCATGCTCTGCCTATAAAAGGGTCAAATCGCTTCTTTCTTCTTCCTCTTCCTCTCCCCACAAACAACCTTCACTCAGTTCCACCACCAACGCATACTACATCTACCTTACTAAAATCTTCAACTCAAATTTCGACCAAATCCAACCCTAAGGTAATTCCATCCCAGTTAACGAATAAGTAAATCTCTAACTCTCTAACTTTCTAACTCTCAGAACTAGTCAAAATGTTCTCCCTCAAGAACCTCATCTTCCAAGTTCTAGTCCTGGCTATCATCGCCGCGCTCACCAACTGCTCTCCCTCCAACCGCCTTTCCAATGAAGTCTCCCGCCGCTCCGAACCCGCAACTGACAAGGTCGCCACCACCTCTCCGGGCTCTGGAAACGAAAATATCCTCAACAAGGCTCAATTCGAGGCCTCGGGCCTGACCCTCATTACTCCCGGTCCCGTTTCCGAGAACTCCGACGGCTTCATCGCCTGCGAAACCTCCGATGCTAGCCCTTGGGTATGGAATTCCCGTAGACTCGCCGACTGGTTCTCGAACTTCTTTGGCTGGTATTGCTGTAATTGGAATGTGAGCGGTGGGGGCTGTTCACATGTGATGACAATTGAGGATGCTAGTACGGCTATATGTGGGAATCAGGGATGCATCATGTGTGAGGATATGTTTGCCGATATTCACAAGATTGTGAGGTTCTGCCAGAAGGGCAATAAGGCTGGCGGAGTCTCGTTTCTTGATCAGGGGAGTCACATTGTTCTTTACTAGTAGGTTAGTTAATTGAATGATTGACTAAATCACTTGCTCGTGTAATTTTTTCCCCTTATGTTGGGGGGCATTGGGCGCAGTGAGTTTTGTGATTGTGAGCTGCTTTTTGTTTCGTAAAGTATTGTGAATGAAGTAGGCTCCTGGTGTCGGCCTTCCTGGATGTCCAGTCACTCTAGTTAGTAGCCTACAACTATCAGAGAGTCATACCGACGCCCAAGTTTGATGGCTTTCTTGAGAGTGGTCGCACTAATAGGATCTATAGCGATCTCTAGCGGGGGCAGACCACAAGAGAAGTTGTAGGAGCATCTCTTTGGTAGACATTAGTTCTCTCCCATACTTTGGCGAACTTCTGGGGACTTATGTCGCCCTGTCTCGGGATAACGATTTGGCTGTTACACTAAAGAGGAACCCAAAGCTCTCGCTCCATGTTAGAAGTAGGGTGTATGTTATTCTAGGTGCAGTTTCTGCTTTCGGAGAGGTTGAAGTTCAAGTTTTTGGGCATTGTGCTAAATTTATGAACGGCACAGCACTGGGCGGACAGATCATTCCGAGTGAGCTGACCTGTGATCTATGTTCTCTCCTTTTGTCGCAAATGTTAACCCTCAATTCAAGTCATAGTCATGCTCTGCCTATCGAAGGTTCAGATCGCCTCCTTGCTCTTGTCCCCACCAATAACCTTCACTCAGTTCCACCACCAACGCATACTACATCTGCCTTGCTAAAACCTTCAACTCAAATTTCAATTAACCCCAATCTAAAGGTAAATCCCATCACAGCTAACGAATAAGTAAGTAAATCTCTAACTATCAGAACTATTATAGCCAAAATGTTCTCCCTTAAGAACCTCATTTTCCAAGTTCTAGTCCTCATTGTTATGGCCGCACTCATAAACTGCTCTCCGACGGCCTTTCCAAAGAAGTCTCCCGCCGCCGTTCCGAGCCCGCAACTGACACCGCCGCCCCCACCTCCCCGGGCTCCGAAAAAAACATCAATATCCTCGACAAGGCTCAATTCGAGGCCTCGGGCCTGACCCTCATTACTCCCGGTCCCTTTTTTCCGAGAACCCCAAAGGTGACGGCTTCTTCCTCTGCGAAACCTCCGTTGCAAGCCCCTGGGTATGGAATTCCCGTAGACTCGCGGACTGGAAACTCGTACTGACTGCTCGCAAATTTGTGGTCAAGCCTATGTTGCCAGGAGTTGAACAGCGGTACACTCAGACAACGGCAATTCATGGTAGTTGCTTCTTAAGTGCTAACGAAAGAGATACTATGTGGAAAGGGCGCCACAGAGTGTTGATACTGTGATGATCCTGACACGGAACGGGGCCTTGTAGTGCTGCCTAACACTAACTGCGGGCACAGAACAAGTGATGAGCTTACCAAATTACCAAAGTGATCTGAGAAGAATAACTAGAATTCTAGGGTTGCTATTCGAGTGACTGAACCTTCCTTCTGATATTATACCCATCCCGCAGAAGGGATTTATCTGCTGGGCTAAAAAAGGCGCCGAGTGATGACCTGTGCAGAACCGACTGGTTTCTCTATCCTCCTCGATAGATTATTCAAGTGTGTTTATACGAGACTAGAGAGCCCTGTCCAAAACTCCAGAATGAATATCCGGATGAGGTTCCCGGTGTGATTTGGTGGTGTCCTTTACAGCGGGGTTGGGTTTGTGCGAAGGAGGGATTTGGATTGTAGTTTGGTGAGGTGGTCTGGTCGCTGGAAGGCATTCTGCTTTGTGTCTCCCGTTTTGTATGCTTATAGTGAGCTGCGTTTGGCCGGTGGCTTGGTGTCCAGGCACTCGTTATTGTGATTGTTGGAGTCGTCTGAATTCTTAGCACCGGACTCCCTATTCCATTGTATGTCGCTTGGGTAAGGTACACATGACAACCCTCTCACTATAGTTATTAGGTTTGATTTTTCCTGAGGCTTATATACCCCCCGTGGGTTTATTTCTGTCCATTTAATCCTCCCTTCATATGCGATACTTCTTTCTCAACGACTTCATCGGATTATGTAAGGTGTCTTATGCCTTATTAACGGAATGTGACCCCGGCCTCTTAGCTAAGTTTACTAACTCCTCCACAACTTTATCAGCTATTCCCTATTTCAGGTGGGAGCAGGGAATTGTTCAGTGATCTTTTCTTTTGTCTGGTGACGAGGGTCGAGTGATGTAGAGTACCTAGTGTTGGCTGGTGTTTTGCCGGGCTAACATGCTGGGGAATATTATTCTAATGGTATTACGGTACCCCCTCTGGTGAAGATTCCAGAATACTGGTTCTACCTAGAACTGGCCAGCTTCCTTCCCCAAACCTCTTGCAATCATGGGATTCTCTCTTGGCAAGATCAACATTTATCGAACTCCTCCGGGGCAGGGGCGTTGCTGTTGGAGATCTTGTGCTAGTAGGTGGGATCTTCCTGGTTGTTTCCCCGAAGAATCTCAACGGGCATGTCAACGGGCATGTCGTGGCTAATGGCGCCCTATGAGGTATTACTAGTATTATCCTGCAGTGATTTATAACTGGATAGATCAGGGCACGTATTGCGGGTAACGAGGTAAACATTATCTTTCTTGGCGAGTTTAATGCTTTTAATAAAATTTGTAGTTAGGATGTAATAGGGCCACACCGTAGAAACTTCAAAAATCGGCCCATGTATTGTGCTATGTCGTCGGAAATTCTCTACTCTGGAAAAGGGGCGAAAAACACAGCAAGAGGTGAGCTGCTGCTCAGCCCCTTTGAGAGACATAAAAAAACAAAAAACACCAGAGAGGAGGCAAATCCAACGACATAGCACATAGGCCAATTGTTGAAGTTTTTACGGTATCTAAACAGGAGGACTCACCGCCGCAAAGATCGATCATCAGTTTAGAGCCTGTTCGGCATGTACGGTACCAATAAAAAAATACGATCGTATTATACGGAAATGGCTTATAAGCTAAAATGAGGATGCAGTAGTATTTCCTCGTATAAAGGCTTTTGAGAGCACTAGGCTTTTACTATAGTATTTGTTGTTGCCGAACACTAGGCCAAACTAAAATAAAAATACCACAGAAAAGACTGCGGAAAAATGGAAATACTATAGTATTTTTGGCATGCTGAACAGGCCCTTAGCTCTGCCCATTGGGAGTTGAGGACGGAGAGGAGGGAGAGTCCACATGCAGGAGTTCATGGAAATACTAATTGTCCTCAACATTATATACCTGGATTCCCATCTATGATTTTTCTTCTTGTCGTAGCTAGTCCGATCTGATAAGCTATAGAATAATGGTACGATAACTTGATCTTATGGTTTATAATATAGTATGATATCAAGCCCTAAACTATATACCACAACTTCTTCCATAGTATCATATTTCGCCGACGGAATTTTCTTGGCATTTTCGAGGGAAGTCTATATAAGGCGACCGCCCCCCCCCTTTCCTCTCACCTTCTTTCCTCGTTGATCTCTCTTGCTCTTATCTTCCCTTCCACTCTTTTCTCTCTCCTGCCCATGCAAGTCTTTTTTAATCACAAGGTACTTTCACCTTATGCCCAGGGAGCATAAGGTGATTATATAGGCACTAGTACCTGAAAGCTAACTGTTGGTCGAGAGGAAGACAGAAAGGATAGACAGGAGAAAGATCCAAAAGGACAAACTTAAAAAAGGGCCATCTGGGGGAAATATATATGCTCAAGTACCGATCCACTGGTCAAGCATCAAGGTGTCTGGGAAATATGAGCCGGGGTGGAATTGACGGTTACTTCTCTCTGGCACCAAGCCATCTCCTCCTCCTAGGAGTTGAGGATCGATGGCTGAGTGCCGGAGGTGAATTGTGGGCTTGTTGTCTGAGGCACTCGCCACAAACTCAAATGATGAAAAACTCCTACTCTGACATGATTTTTATAATCATGAAGCTGCTATGATGCTGCTGCCAGACACTGGCTTAATAGAGAATTTTGGAGCGATCTGATGAGGGGAGCGAATGGGATAAAAAGACCTACAAGGATTCAATTTGAAGAGTAGTGTCTGGAGGGAGCATTGGGGATGTGGTGGAGGGGAGCGACGGCGACCAACTTTCAGGAAACTGTGGGCTTCAATTCACTCTATTTTTGTCCAAGCAACTAACAGACGTCTCCTAGGAAATAGTGGCAATTTAAGTTAGATGAGATGTTCTCATGGCTTCCGAATTTCTACCCGAGAGTCGTGCAGTAGCGGATGAAGCGAAAACGCCCAAAAGGGTATGATAGAAATAAGTAGTGCACGTCTTAACGACCTCCCCACCAGAAAAAGGGGGAATTCGTATCCGCGCCGAAAATAATGTAGACCTAGTGCCTCACCTCTGCTACGAACAAATACTGGGCGCGCACCTAGCCAATGACCATACTTGCCCTATATCGAAAAATGGGATGCAGTACTCGAGTACAATGCCTTGTTCTATCGCAGTAATACTATTCCAAAACGGCATCCGATACTGGGGGGAGTTGGGAAGAAAAGGGAAAAGAGGGCTAGGAATATTTGGTTGGTGATTGATAACGGCTTGTTAACTTGGTGATCTAGATTAGGAAATAGATTGATTGAGTTCCATTGGAACTCCGATCCCAGATGTCTTGTCTTTTGTCTTTCCCTCAGTGCACTCGTGTTTGGTTTCTACCTTGACAGGCACTTTATACAGATACGTGTGCGTGAGTGATTGAGTGATGGGTGGGATTCTGAGATCGTATTCCGAGTGGGAGTCCAAGGTGGGAGTTGTGGTAGTGGTTTGGAGGCATGGAGGTTTGGTTCTAATGTCTTGACAGGTGGCGTTTTTAGGGACAGATGCTTGATCTTGATTCCGTAGTGGGTGCAGTTTTTGTGAAGAAAAAAGTCCTGAGCCTCCGAGCTGGTTGGTTGCTCCCAATCAGATTACTGCTTTCCCCGTCATACAAGGTCACTCGCTAGGAAGATAGGTGTGGTGGAAATGGGAAAGGGGGGGGGAACAGCAGCTATGAAGGGGGGAGGTGGTGAATTTGGCACTCGATAGTCCCTATCTCTCTTCTGTCAATGGGGGGTGAATAAAGCCTTAGTTTAATAATTTATTTCTGTTGTAGGAGTCGGTATCTATAATACTTGCGACAACCGTAGGGGCTCTCAGAATCTCTAGGTTCTAGGGGTGCAAGGTAAGCATAGAAAATGTGTAGTGTCTCTTGATAAAATATAAAAACATCGGCCGCATTTCCTAGAGCAGGGGGAGGAAATGATCGAAGCGTTCGTTTCACGGAACAGCAGAACTCCAACGTAGAAGCTCCATGAGCGTCTTAAAACATCATGTTTTTCACGATCCTCTGCTCGGAACCTATCAAGTTGGTTGGGTGCTTTATGTCAGTGCAAGTGCCCAGTACAGTGCAGTATGGAAGCGAATGGTGTGGGCCTGTCATATAAAGAGTTTATAACATTATTATGGTGACAACTACTTTAAAACCTTTACTGTTTGTTTTTTTAAAAGCTGCACAGGTAAGTTCTGCTGTCGGAGTATGGGTAAGGGTATCGGTCTGATCAGTGAGTACCGAATGGCTTTATTTTGAGGAGTAATAAAGCCCATAAAAGGTAAGTTGCGAAAATAAGGGGGACCTCGAGGGGTTTGTGTTGTCATCACGCATGGTCACTCGGTTCTCTAGGTCTTTTCCTTGATACACAGCGGGTGCGGGAAGAGAGGTTGAAGCAACCGAAAGGACGAGGAGGAAGCATGGAAACTCGCTATGTTTTTGCAGGTGGCCTACGCCTGACTGTATTTTATCTGTAAACGGTATCATACTTATGCACTAGGGTGCCTGCATGAGCCTTGGCTCAGTGTTTTAAGCAGCATGACAGACGGCTAGGCACATGCTAATCACCCCTTGGGCGCACCATTATGAAATTAGAACTTAGAAAATATCACCCGAGTCCCTCTTCGTCATACCCCCGGATTACTGCTGAGCTGTCCAATGAGAGCACTCTAAATCGCCTTGCGGTTCGGGCCAGTGCGCTGCTCCTCTAGGCTTTTGGGGCCTGGCCACCGAGCCCGGTCAGGCGCTCTGGCTTCTGTTTCCTTGGTTGGGTGTCCTGATTCTGTACACTAGAGAGCAATGCCCTAGGCAAGCAAGTGAATCTCCGCCTAATGGTTCCTGGGATTACTAACTGAAAGTACCCTCGAGCCTAGTATCTCAGATCATGGGCTCAAGTGATAGTTTTCGGAATCTAGGATATTCTGTCGGATCGCTTAACATTTGAGGAGGTTTATCTCTTTGCAATGTCTTGTTTGGATTTGGGTTGTAACTACTAATAGTATTCGAAGGGTTAAGAGAAAAAAACCTGTACAAAGACCTCTGGCTGGATCTGGAGATATAGATTCCGGTATCCAAATGGGGCAGTGTACAAACATAGGCAAATTATAAGGTTAAGTTGGCAGTAGAAAATATAGCTTTCCCACCTCACTTTTTCACTGAGATTCTACAGCGTCAACCCTTCATCCAACCTCGAAGGTCTAAGTGGCTCTGGAGCTCTGAAGTTTGAACGTATTCAAGTTGGAAAATAGTAGGGGGAAATAGCCTGCACTATACCCTAAGCCAATTAGCTAGCTTCGGCTACCGTAGGCTCAGGCTAAGCACTAATACAAGCATCTCACTTTGGGGGCTTGCACTGGGCATCTGTGGTCTCAAAGCGAGAGTTCAAGCAGACTGTAGCCTGGATGGTGTGCTCCCAGTGCTTGGCATGGAAATGATTGGATACTCTCTCCCTTGTGAAACCTCAATGTTACACATAACGAAGCGCTCCCGGACCCACTTTCTACTTATGCAGGCGCCCACTATTTCAAGCGCACCACCAGTATTAATATTTCAAGTCTCCCGCTCCCTCAAGTCCTCCACTTCCTCGACCCCGAAAATCCTATTAACTCCTTCACTGCCTCCCACTCCGGCACCTCTTGCGAAGGATGGTGCTATAGGGATAGCCAAAATGAATTCAGAACATCAACAACACCCTTTTCCTACTGCTAACGTAAACTGTTTTAATGTAACTAATAGCTACAACACAGTAGAAGCTAATCACAGCTCACAAGTCCTGAAGTGGCTATCACCGCTAGAACCCCGGGAACGGCACGACGATGTGAGCACCCGCAGGCTCGACGATGTGGGAGATTGGGTCCTCCAGACCAACGAGTTTGTGAATTGGTGCAGTACCGAGGACAAGCCGGCCAACCATGTCTTCTTCTGCTACGGCAGTCCTGGGGTAGGGAAGACATATCTTAGGTAGGAAAGCCAATTCCCCTGAAAGTACGTGAGGGCTAAGTGGCGGCAATGTCAGCTCACTGGTGATCGACACACTATGTGATGAGATAGATGCCAAAAATGCTGCTGTCGCGTGTCTATACTGCGATTTCCATTCCCAGAAAGAGCAGACCATGGCTCACATTTTAGGTGCACTCTTGAAACAAGTGGTAGGCAGATTAGAGCAAATCCCAGAAGAAATAGACGCTGCCTTCTACAAAGCAAAAGGTCAGATCGGCGGTCGATGTCTTCGAGTCCCCACCATCCGGAAAATGCTACTTAATTCTATCAAGCTATTACAAAGGACATTTATATGCATTGACGCGCTGGACGAACTCCGGGTAGAGCACAGAGCAGAGCTCTTGGAAGCCTTACGGGATGTCGTTCAGGAATCTCAAACCGCTCGGATATTCCTTACCGGAAGGCCCTACATCTGGGGGGAGGTCAATATGTATTTCTCCCGAAGCTTAGAGACCATGTCCATCACACCCACTCAAGAGGATATCAAGAGATTCCTCCGCATGAAGTTAAATAGGGACCCACACCCCGATGCAATGGATGAGCATCTACGAGCAGATATCATGAGATGTATTCCGGAAACTATCTCCCAGATGTATGCAGCAGTAGTATCCAGGGGGAGATTATGTGTGGGGCCATTCGCTAATGCTGTTGCCTAGATTTCTTCTAGTTGCTTTAAACATCGACGCAATCTTAGCTCAAGTGACGATCCACAAGAGAAAAGAAAAACTCGATAAGATGATGAACGGACTCGGCTTAGAGGATGCATACGGCGCGACCATTAACCGAATCCGCGAACAGAGTGGTAATAAATCAAAAATCGGGATGGACTTACTGATGTGGACATCTTGTGCTGAGCGGTCATTGCGGGCCGACGAGTTATGTCACGCTCTGGCGGTTGAGATAGGATCCATAGATCACAACCCCAATAATGTTCCCTCAATACGGACACTGTTGGGTTGCTCCCTCGGACTTGTCACAATTGACGAGCAGACATCGACCCTCCGTCTAATCCATTTCACTTTACAAGAGTATCTTCGGAAAAATCTCACACTTTTCCAAAAACCCCACTCAACAATTGCGGAAGTTTGCCTGACCTACATCAACTTCCAATGCGTGAGGAACCTTTCGCCCGCCCTCTGCACTGCCCCAAAATCTGTCCCATTTCTCAACTATGCTTCGTGCTACTGGGGATTCCATTCAAAGATGGAAACCACCGAATGCGTGAAATCACTCGCGCTCCAACTTCTAGATCAATATGATCATATATCCGCCAAACTTCTATTAATAAATGAGAATCTTTGGCCACTGTTTGGGCACGACGAAAAATCCCCCGAGAGATTCACTGGGCTCCACTGCGTGGCATATCTCGGGATTTACGAAATCGCAATTGCCTTGATTGAGATGAAGACCTGGAACGTCAACGGGATCGATTACCTACATCGTACGCCATTAATATGGGCCAGTATATATGGGAACGAGAGGATAGTGGAGATGCTTTTGGAGCAGGCAGAAATCAAACCCAACGTGCCGGATACAGCTTATGGTCGATCGCCTCTCTCGTGGGCCGCCGAGAAAGGGCATCAAGGTGTAGTAAAGCTACTACTGGGGAACGGAGAGGTCAACATCGAAATGGCTGACACTATGTATGGGCAAACGCCGCTGTCATGGGCTGCTCAGAGTGGGCATGTGGATGTAGTAAAGCTACTTTTGGAACGGGACGCTAAACCCGACAAGGCAGACATCAGATATGGCCGAACACCGCTTTCGTGGGCCGCCGAGAACGCCCGCCAGGATGTAGTAAAGTTGCTCCTGGCCAATGAGGAGGTCAATCCCAACCTTGCGGATACTATGGATGGTCGAACGCCACTGTCATGGGCTGCCATAAAGGGGCATAAGGATATAGTGAGGTTACTTCTAGAAAGGGGAAAAGCCGATCCCGAGATAGCAGATACGCTCCACGGTCAGACAGCACTCGCATTGGCCGCCGAGAAGGGGGAAGAGAGTGTGGTGAGAGTCCTCCTGGAGTTCGGCGCCAACCCCAACACAGAAAGCATAAACGGCCAAACACCAATCTCGCATGCTGCTCGAAAAGGCCATGGGAGCGTAGTAAAGGTATTCCTAGAGCGCGAAGATGTCCATCTCAACACTGCAGACAATTCCTTTGGCCTTACGCCAATCACGTGGGCTGCCTCCAGCGGGCACAAGGAGATAGTGAAGCTACTCGTAGAACGGGGCGGCGTAGACCCAGAACTGGCAGATTCTCGCCGCCGAACTCCACTCATGTGGGCTACCCAGCAAGGACATAAGGGCGTAATGGCGCTATTTTCAGAGTGGGGAAAGATCAGCCACGTCGGACCAGTCGATAGCCACGACCGAACACTCTGTCTCTCAGATCAAAATACACAGGAGGGAGGAGTCACTGCCATAGCAACAACAGGACGTTGAAATAGACACAGCAAACGACACCGATCGAAGAGATCTTCTCGGACGGCTTCAACTGTGTCTAGTGGGTAGTAGAAAACGTCACTATCACACATTGTTTACCTGAGATAGCCCACAGACACCTACCTCTACCACCCCTCCTGCACCCCTACACCTCCTATCTTGAACACATCTGACAATCCTACTCTTGTTTACGCTATCAATGTTGCAATCTCTCTAGTGCCCTCGAGAACCCTAACAATAACCCCCGGCTACAACTTCTCACCGCTCTTAAGCCTCGTTTCTCGTAGATGTATGATAGAATTTTCATTTTTTCCCCGAGTCGCAGCTACAGATAAGGTTAGCCAATGACTCTAGCTCTTGTGGGAATGCAGTTATTCCCAGGAGTGAATTATATAGAGAGGAAGAATGGAAAACAATCTAGACTACGCAGGGGAGTAGAGGGGGCTTGTTTTCATTCCCATTATATCAGGCGTTTGTTTGGGTTACGGAACGGTTGTCTTTTACACGGGTTGGTTCTTCTATTTGAATATTATAAGGGATAAATATGTAAACCGTTAGTTTGTGAGTCGCTCTCACCGTTGGAGGGGTATGGTATTTTCCACAAAATTGCTAAGATAAAAGCTCAGTTCCTCTTTTAAAGTATGCAGCTGGAGTGAAATTACCTATAGGCAGACTTGGTGACCGGGTGATACCCTATGACGGAAGGACATCCCTCGTTTATTACCTAAACGTGGATTTCATGGTCTATGAATACTGGGAGGACTAGCCCCCATCGAAGCCAACTCAAAGAGACTTACGTGAAAACTAAACTCACTAGTTTTATTCCACCAGGTTATCCCCTGCAGTGTTGATAATGCCGAATTTCCCTACATCATGCTAAAGAAACGCCAATTAAATTAACGTATTTCTTTGATTGGCAGATTCAACCTCATAGAAGTGTAATGTTATCACATGACTCTGGATGTTGGTTAGTAAAAATCGACAGGTGCACAGCAACATCACTCTCATACTGCTCGAGTAGGTTTAGTGCTCCTGTTAATGGAAAAGATCTGTAATCATAATTTCACCCGAAATGCTTTTGATGCCACTCGATCGACACTTTTAGAAAAGTGCGAAGCTAGTATTTTAGCTGGCATTTTGGCGTGATGTAAGGAAATTCGGCACTATCTCCTCAAACGTAGTCCGGATACGAGAGGGCGCAAATTTCAATCATTTCACTTCAAATAACCGTGGAAGCTCAACACATTTTGGCCTTTTATTACTCAAGTGGTCCTACTCATGTGTCCCTACCAGGAATGCCTTCGTGAGCCGAATATTTTGTGAGGACTCTACGAAGTAGAAAAATATCGGCAGGCGGAGGCATTACTGGCAAAGACGCATGAGTATTTAGCGACGAAGCCAAAGTACCGGTCAGCGGCTCTCCCCGTTTGATAAAAAATGAAAAAAATGGAAAATAAAGAAAAGGACAAAGGAAAGCAAATAATCCCCCCCATTCCTCCCCGGAATGGCCGCCCTCCCCGCACCCATTCTTATCGGCGTGCCTACTAGAATGGGTGATGTCGTCGTTGTAATCCATAATATGCAGGAATACCCTACTACGTATTTCTCGATATCCTTTCATATTCCGTTGTGGTGTAACGGCTAGCATCCGTCGCTTTCATGGCGAACCGACGAGATCGGGGTTCGATTCCCCGCAACGGAGAACTTCTCAACTGATATTATGATAAATTTTTGATTCCTTTTTTTTTCTTTTCAGCACGACAAGCGCCCATCCAAGTACTATCATATTTTCAATAAGCCTTAGAATTTCCCGCATACCGTGGAAGTTGTCACGAGTGCTATACTGTGCGTAATATTAATAGCATAATGGAACTAAACGCAAGAGTGAAACGGGGGAACAGAACAAATGAAGGGCAGGTAATTTCCACAACCAGGCAGAGCCAATATCATGGCAGCCATAGGGAATCAACACGATCATCATATCTGTCTAAAATTTAACTTACAAGAAAACGAAATACACAATCCCCTCCTCCATAATACCTTTTCTATGTTACATACAGTATGGCACTCATGGGCCCAGATACCGTAGGTACTGGGAAAAAAAAAACTCCAACGAGTCTCCATCAATCTCACAAACACCCGCCAAAACGTGTGAAGAAAAAGGGGAAAGAAAGGAAGAAAAAGTACAGGGGTATAAAACAAATGCAACTACTCAAATCCAGCAGTGTCTCTCTTGGTAAAGACTACTCCAGTAACCTTCCCAACCTCAACAACCCTGATCCAACCCTTTCCGCCGTCCCTTTCTGCCATGACTCTGACAACTTTCTCCGCATCTTCCATTGATATGGGATTTCTTGTGCTCTCCTTGATCCCCTCGACGACGCTTCTCATCGTCATGTTTGCCCCGCGCCCGGCTAGGCTCTTTAGGATTGGCTCGATCTCTGGGATGCGTTGCTCGGCGGCAGCACGGGCTAGGGCTTCCTTTGATGGCGCCTTCTTTCGGGCTGTGGCTGCTGCTTCGGCTTTAGCGCGGATGCGGTCGTATAGTGTTGACGTGCGGGAGGAAAGGGGGGCAGCGGGGGTGGTAGATTTGGGAGAAGGCACGGAGGCAGGTTTACGGAGTCCTTGGAGGATGGCTTGGTTTTTGCTACGCAGGACGCTTTGGATGGTGGCAGCTTGGGAATGCGCGGCGATTTCGGCGAGGGGGACTGTGGACTCATGGGCGGAAGCTTCTTTCTTAGTCACTCCTTTTTCTTCCCCCTTATCGTCCTCCGTGAATGAGCTTGGTGGAGTAATGAGCTGTGGGTTTGAGTCCTCCTTATCCCTGCGGAAGTATAGCCATAATTTTGCTTCGAATTCCTCTTTGAGTAATTTCGTGCCTACTAGTTTTCGGGCCTTGTTCTCGATGAAGTCGATGCATATATTTCCAGCACCGTAGTCAACCAACTTAAAGCCATCGCTGTCTACCTTCCCTCCATAGTGGGATATATATACTATCCGCCGCAGATCTCCGAAACTGATATTCCTGCGGGCAAGCCGTTCCACGTGAAGTTTTATTGCGGAGAATGAAGCGGGATGCGTGCCGTTATTATGATGGGCCTTGTGCAAAAGCAGAGCCGTTAACAACGAGCCATGAAGGGTCTGTAATAGGGCCAAGTCTGCCGGAAGACTCTCCGATGACGGGGAAGAAGCTGGAGGAGATGGTAAGCGACAAGTAGCAGCAGTACGGGTAGCAGTAGGTTTCTTAGCGGGCGGCGAGAAAAGATCATCTATGGCGCGTTTCCGTTTCTTTGCTGGAGTAGGCGCAGGAGCAGGTTCAGATGTAGGGATAGCTTTAACCGCCGACTCCTCCGTTTTGACAATAGGAGACTTGAGCTCAATCGCAACAGGTACAAGTACATCCTCATCTCCGTCCTGAACAATTTTCAATGATATTTTCTCCGGCTTGATATTCTCCCTTTTGGCCTCCGGTTTCGATGGAATCCCCTGTTTGGCGGCAGTGGATTTCCCAGTAGAACTGACGCTTTTTGAGACCTTTTTTGAGAAAGACTGTAATGTTCGAGTACGTGCCTGGGAGATGGCAGCGGCTTTGCGTCTAGGAGGCATAATAATAGTGGGTACTCTATCCCTTTGCTTGTATTTATCGCTTTTTAGTTCCTTACGATATTCCGAGACTAGGATAGTCCAAATGTGGCAATCAATCGTGTAGATGCTCTCTACTGCTCAGGTCGCAACAAGAGCTCCCCGGATATCCACCTTTGGCAAAGATCTGAGGTTAACCGCGCTGAAAAAGGTCCGAAATCTATGCACAGATCAAGGGATACAGAGGACTGGTGATGGCAATGTGTATAGTGTACAAACTCGTGGCTGGTAGTGTTGTTGTAAGAGGATAAAAGTAGAATAGAGGATATGAAGAATAATACTCGGGAGAAGGAGGAATAGAGAAGGAGGAGGTGGTGGCAATGGTGGGGAAGGAAAAGGGCTTTAGTGAAAAGGCTTTGTTGACACGCGTTGCCAGGGCCACCATTCTCCATAGGAAAGCCTAATCGAGACATCAGGCTAAAGTGCAAAAAAGGTAACGCGTTGGATTAGCGTTCAGTTCGCGAATTTGGGCTATTTCACGTGACTTCCCTATTGATTAATCGCGGTTGATGATAAGTTTGGCCGTGTATTCCGTGCTGTGCTCGTGTTATCATAGTTAATGTACCCGCGCACTTCCCGAGATATCATTTCCTCTTCCCCTGTTAATAAACTGTTACACTGTCCTGTGAAGTGAGTTACCAGAGCCATTATTTTTGCTTCCTCTTAGGACGTAGTGTCGGTGGATCCCGGGTGCAAAGATAAACATCCGGGCCTCAATCAGATTAGATGTAGGCGCTAATCAGCTGAGCAATGAGGGCTACAAATTTTTTGTTTCTTCTTTTCCGAGAAGGCGTGAATTGTTCTCTCAACAACCTGGATAGCGCAGCATCGCATCCCTTCTTCCTCTCCTTCTCCCTCTCTTTCTTCCTCTCCTTCTTTCCCCCTCCTTCACTACTGCGACGGCCACACTCGCTTCATCTTCTCATCCCGCACCATAACTACTGCCACCCAGCCCCAGGACACAAAAAACAATGTCTGCCGTGCGGTGCCTCTTCAAAGGCCTTTCCTTTGCAAGGCCCGCTTCCCAGACCAGGTCTCTTTTGGTATGGGAACCTTATTTGCTTTTTCCTCCTGCAAGAGATAGAGTGGAAGATTATTTAGGCTGACGTTAAACGTTCACTAGATTCAAGGAAATAGGTTCTACTCCGACAACAAGGTCGCTCAGTTCAAGGGAACTAAGAATCCAAAAGTTTGACTACCCCCTTCCAGGTCTCTGGGAAGAAGAAAAAGAAAAAAAGAAAAAAGAAAAACCGCAGAGATATTTTCTGGTTGAGGTGATATGAACCTATCACCTCTCCAAGATGATAACAGACTCTACTCCGCCCCGCCCGACCGGGAAAGTTCACAACGTTGATTCATTTGATTAAACTAGGGAAACTATACTGTAACATTCATCGAGGGAGACGGTATCGGGCCTGAAATTTCCAAGAGCGTTAAAGACATTTTTTCTGCGGCCCAGGTGCGTGCCGCATCATACCTCCGAAATTTTTAGCATAACTTTTTAAATATTCTACCCCTCGTTTATTTTTGAGGGAAATCTTCGAGGAATCTCCATAGGCCTTGTGGTGCAAGCAGCTAATGTTTGCGCAGACACCTATTGAATGGGAATCAGTCGACGTCACTCCAATTCTCAAGGACGGAAAAACTACGATTCCCGACGCAGCAATTAGCTCTGTAAAGAAGAACTTAGTTGCCCTTAAGGGACCTCTCGCTGTAGGATTTTTTTTTTTTCCCATGTCTCTTCTTCGGCGCACATCAATTGATAGTTTTACAGACTCCTATCGGCAAAGGGCACGTCTCCCTAAACCTTACCCTTCGTCGTACATTCAATCTTTTCGCCAACGTTCGCCCTTGTCGTTCGATCGCTGGTTATAAGACCGCCTACGACGACGTCAACACTATATTGATCCGTGAGAACACCGAGGGGGAATACTCCGGTATTGAGCATGAGGTTATCGAGGGCGTGGTTCAGTCTATTAAACTGATCACACGTGAGGCATCTGAGAGGGTTCTGAGGTTCGCATTCCAACATGCTGAGGCAATTGGTCAAAAGAAGGTCCGCGCTGTCCACAAGGCGACAATTATGAAGATGTCAGATGGACTATTTTTGAGCACTGCTAGAGAGGTCGCAAAGGACTTCCCTCAAATTGAGTTCTCGGAGGAATTGTTGGACAATGTCTGCTTAAAGGCATGCACTGCTCTCTAAATTCTGTTAGGTTACACTAACCATCTCAACAGATGACCACTAACCCCAACCTTTACCGAGATATCCTGCTGGTTATGCCCAATCTCTATGGAGATATTCTTTCCGACATGTGCGCCGGGTTGATCGGCGGTCTCGGACTCACTCCTTCCGGTAATATCGGAGACGAGTGCTCAATTTTTGAAGCCGTGCACGGTTCTGCTCCTGATATTGCTGGCATGGATCTTGCCAACCCTACTGCCCTTTTGTTGAGCTCTGTGATGATGCTCCAACACATGGGCTTGAACGGTTATGCTAGTAATATACAGAAGGCGATCTTTGACACATTGGCTGAGGGCCAGGTATTAACTAAGGATTTAGGCGGTAGCGCCACCAGATCCCAGTTCACCGAGGCGGTAGTCTCAAAGTTACACGGGTATCGTGCGATATCCTAGTTTCTTTTGTTATGGGGGAGATATAGGAGGCCACAGAGAGGGCCTTGTAGATGGGGTGCCTATACCCTTTAACCATTTTTTTCTTTAGTTTTGGGAGAATACATGGCCCATGAATTATGTAAAGGGGTGGCTCATTTTTAGTTTTCGCTAGGCGAAAGTGATCGAGTGATATTACATGATTCCTAGCCCCGGTTCCAGAGAGCGAGGTGATAATCAGTGACTGACGCCTACGCGCTCTTAGATAACATTAGCCTAGGAGCTCCCCATTTTCCCCTTCCCCTAATAATATACCACCTGCCCAACGTCACGAAGAATACTGTAGCTCCAACCCCACAGCTCTAACCAACTGATCCTTCCTCCGCAGGTCAATTCCAGCCCCCACGCTAAAGAGCAAATGCTTCAACCTCCCTTCCCACAACAGCCCAATACCGCTAGTCTGCGAAATCCTCGCTTTCAAAACGCCAGCAAAGTCCTCCTTCTCCACATCCTCCCTACGCCAGACCTCGCAGCCGAGTGAGAGGTCCGACTCATAGCTGTACATGTTGAAATCGAAGCGACTACAGAAAGAGGCCGCCTCACCGGCTTTGATGGCGTAGGTTGCTGACAACGAGCCCATTAGTGGTGTTAGTGTCAGTGTCATGGTTGTTGGCGCGTTAGGGTGTGTTGGGAGGGTGGTGTAGCGGAGGCCTGTAGACACTGTGGGGGAGGGATTTTTTTTTCCGTCAGATAATAGGAGGGGATCAGGAGGGAAATGGGAGGGGGGGGTTACTCCCGGCAGACTTGTTAAGTATCCCGTAATAGAATTCAGCACCCATACTGAACCTCCCGATAGCTTTCTCGTCGGAGGTTCGTGGTGGGGGGTTTGGTTGTTTCCTAGGATCACGACCGAAGTTGTAGAGCCCCCGCGCACCGATCAAAGCGCCATCGGTGCTGTATAGGTACTCCCCGGACCATTTGCCGAAGTCGTGTTGCATCATGGCCATTATCTACCGCTCCCTTTCCATATTAACTAGCCAATACTATGGGATCTGTGTGGGAAAGGGGGAGGGAAGGGAGAGGGGAGAAAAAACATACAGTCCCTCCAGATTTCAACCTTCCATCACTAACTCCCGTGATCCGAAACTGCGCCGTAGGTTTCATCCTCCTGAGATATAACGCCTCAAGCGTACTAGTCGGCAAATACATCCTACCAAATAATAACATATCTGCTCTCCATCACCACTCCCTCTCTTCAATTAGCCCAGAAAAAACCCCTTCACTCCCTCCTCCATCCACAACTCATATAATTCAAGGGAATGCACTTAGCCCCCACTTCTTCCATCAACCCTAGCACCCCCCTTCCAGACCTCCCAGAATCGCTCATCACCTGGCGGCTGCAACTCCTCTAGCTGCCTGTATCCCATAGTCACATCGTGTAGGTCTACCTCCACACTGCGACGCACATTGTGTAGTGGGAGACTGGAGTATAAATACGAGACGCTGCCGTCTACAACGCCAAGGTTGCTGAGGGAGTAGCTGGTGCCAAATTTGGGTGTTGAGAGGGAGGAGATGTTCATCTTTAAACCGCGGGGGGTGGGGAAGTCGAGCAGTGCTTTGGAGGAATACTCATTAGCTGCCAGTGGTAAGGTAGGGAGGAAAGGGAATTAATACCTCGAGCTGTTGCGGTGAGGTTTACATATGAATTGTCGGGATCCCAGGAGGTTGCCTGGTAGAAGGCGTTCTGTACATAGTCCATATACGTCAACATCTTTTCTTCTAGCCTGTATAATTGCCAATATCAATTGGTTGTCGTCGATACCGGGGTGAGCAAAGGATAGCTCAATGTGCTATGCACAAAGTTTGTTTGGATCAACCCCACATAGAGGCTAAAAGCCGGTGAAACCTTGGCAATCCCACTAACCGCTCAAACCCTAACCCCCGCCAGAACCTGTAGCGAAAGAGGAAACTTTGATAAGAGAGAGTAGAGCAGAAACACTCCCACCTCTCCTCTACTTTCTCCTTCTAAAGTCGCTCAAAACAACACCAACAAAAAGCCCCAATTCCACAATTAACCTTTTGAAAAAAGAAGAACATATTATCAAGCAAAGATGCCCCGCAGCAAACGAGCAAAAGTCGTCCCCATGACAAAAACCGACAAGCGCCCCTGCAAGAAAAACAACGAGAGCCTGTACGAGAAAATCCGCGAGAGCATCGACGAACACCAGATCATATTCGTCTTCTCAGTAGACAACATGCGGAATACCCATCTCAAGGAAGTTCGAGCCGACCTTAGCGATTCTAGGTAACCCCTTCTCTTCCATTATCCCCTTCCCTTCCATATCGGTAAGTTAGTTGGACTAACAAAAATATAGGTTATTCTTCGGTAAAACCAAAGTAATGGCTAAAGCCCTCGGCACCTCCGCATCCAACGAATACCGGCGCAACCTGAGTGCACTGAGTAAGTACCTAACCGGCAATGTCGGGTTACTGATGACCTCGCGGCCAGCGGAGGAGGTACTCGCCTACTTCGAGAGCTTCAGCAAGCAAGACTACGCACGCATGAACGCCGTCTCGCCCATCACGTTCACCGTCCCCGCCGGAGTCGTGTACTCCACTGGCGGGAACGTGCCACAGGAGGATGACGTGCCCATGGCACACTCGCTCGAGACTACTGTCAGAGGGTTCGGCATGCCCACTCGATTGGTGAATGGCAAGGTCCGGCTGGACCAGGAGTTCGTGGTGTGCAGGGAGGGGAAGAGGTTGGATTCTAAGCAGGCCGCACTACTTAAGGTGTTTGGTGTCGCCACGGCTGAATTTGTAGTTCGGCCTAGTGCTTATTGGACGTCGGCTACGATGGAGGTTACGGCTGTTGATGCTATGGAGGAGTAGCTATATGGTGGACTGATAATAGAGAGGGGGGCTTATCGTGCCTTTTTTCCATTGAGGGTATGGCGGTACATAATGAATAGAAATAAAAATAGGGATGAGAATAACATTTCTTTACGTTCTTTTTTTCTTTTCATGATGCGGCGCCTCCATTTTTATATACATTTGTTGAGTAACGGATGAGAAATTTGCATGCAAAAAAAACAAATGATCCATTATGTTGCGAGAGATTCCCCTTGAGTAGCATGATCACTAGCTCTAAGAGGTAGAGAGTAGTAAAAGTTACAAATTACCAAATAGTCGAGTGACGCCCAATGACTCCAAAAACAAGAGCAAGTAGTGAATTCCTATCATATGCTTTCCCACTGATACTAATACACATGTCTCTATCCAATATTATCCAACAGAAGAGAGAAAACCAGTAAAATAAAAGCCCCGAAATGACATCTATGTTACTCCACACTCCATCACCCTGCCTAAAGCCAAGCTATTAAATGGAAAAATTAAAAAAGGAAAGAGCGGGGAAAAGAAATGTGTAAAAGCACACCCTCGGAGTCCGGTTTTTATTCGGGCAAATATCAATCTACCCTGGTTTCTTCGGCTTCTCGAAACTCCTCATTCCCCCTCATCTCCTCTATTCGTTCGCGGACTTCGTCAACGGCCCTCTCGAAGCCCTCCATTACTTCATCTTCGACAGGTCTTCTGCCACCAGTGCCCTTCCTGAAGAAATCAGAGTTCTCCACACCTCTTACTTCGTCACGACTAATACCACCTCGGCCTCCGGCCTCCAAGCGACGTTTACCCTCGTCCCCAGTGAAACTCCTGATGTATTCCCTGATGGGAACCATCGCAGCATCTCTACATGCTTCAGTAAGATCACTACCAGACATACCAGCTGTCTTGCGGACCAATTCTTCCATATCGAAATTGGGAGAGAGTTTAGTATCTTTGAGGATCAACAGCAGGATGCGTTGGCGTTGAGACGCAGACGGAAGATTAATGGAAAACTTCTTAGGCATACGACGGAGGATAGCCTCATCGATATCTTGAATACGATTGGTAGCACCAAGAATCAAGATCTGGCTAGAATTACCGGTAGTGGGAGAAGAAGAGAGGAGACCATCCCAGTGCGTCATGAATTCTGCTTTAACCATGGTACTGGCCTCATGGTCCGAACTGCTTCTACCTTTTCAATCACTTTATCAGTACGTGTTCATTCCCCATTCAACAGGGAAAAAAGAAACCTACTTCGCAGAACAGCATCAATCTCATCAATGAAGACGATCGTGGGCTGCAATTTCCTTGCTAGAGTAAAAACTGCTGATACCAGCTTGTTACTATCACCATACCACTTCTCGGTCAAGGTGCTAATATGCAGATTAATAAAGCAGGCCCCAGATTCGCGAGCAAGAGCCTTCGCAAGCATAGTCTTTCCACATCCTGGGGGACCATAAAGTAAGACACCCTTGGGAGCGGACAACAAGCTAGACGAGGTAGAGAACAGATCCGGTCTAATAAACCTTGTCAGCGACAACCGAAGGCCGTGCGGTAGGGAGGAGGCACAACGAACACGGTAAGTGGGTAGATTACGGCCTCCCTCAATTCCTCGATAATGCTGTCCAAGCCACCGATATCTGTTCACCCCCCGTCACCAGAAAAATAAGCTTCTGAAAGCCCCCATTAAACCATGGGATCAACTAGGGAGCATACCGTTGAAAGTAACGTGAATATCCTCCGGAGCAACAACTTCGGTTAAGATAGTCTGTTCGTAACTGGTGAAAGTAGTCCTCTCCAGCCGGCCCTTCCCACCTTGCCGTTGGTGATTATCGTCCAATCGTCGTAGAACAGCGCTGGACTTCTTCTTAATCATATCCCGTTTCTCACGGTCGGGGTCGCGGTAACTGATCAGCCATTTGACAAGATAATACGCCGAAACTTGCTGTTCTATGTCAGCACCGTATCATTGGGCAGAACAAGGGAGTCCGAGGGAGCAATCAAACCGTGGCAGCAAGAAGGAAGAGATCTATGAGAAGCTTTGTCTTGCGACCTGTAGTTGCAGCCATTTTCTGTTTATATTATTTGCACCCGCGCCAGCGGAGGAGAAGAAAAAATTGTTGAGGGAGGGGGGGGACAGAGTAGAGGTTTGGCGAAGAGAATTCGTGGCTAACAGAGTGGTCTTTGGGAATTTTCCTTGGAGCTGCCAGACATGTGTTAGGTCTTGGCGACCAGGCGACTATTTGGCTGACTCAGCGTGGGAGGCCTCAGAAAACGAAGATTTCACCCGAGGCTCCTTGCCTGTTCAAATGGCATCGTGACACCGAGAACGCAGTAAACCACCAGCGCTGGAAGCTTGGTCATCAGGAGTCACTCGAAGATCTAAGATCTAGAATTATCGCAGATAAGGATTTGCCAGGTTTTTACCATAGAACATCTACAAGTATAAGTATTGTACTTGTAGAAGCAAACTAGCTAAAAATCTCCATACTCCTACCATATTTTCTCTATACAACTAAACGAGCAAGAGCCACTTCATATAACTCATCAAGATAGTCTTGTTATTTCTATGCCATATCCTGAAGTCCTTATAAGATAAGGAACAGGCAGAAAAGAGCACTCAAGATTTGTTCAAGCTTATTATCATCAGGGTTAAAATTTCCCCATTTCCCACATATATTTGAATACTGAATGTGGCCTGTCAACTACCGATACAGGTAGAAATGGCGAAAACAGACAGACTGTCTCCTAAAGTTCCTTGGTTACATCACACTTGTTAACTAACTGGTTACAAAAGAGAAAGTGAGTATTGAATATAAGAAGGGAGAGGAAGGGCTGTTATCCAGAGTTGCTCGTTTGTGTTTTCATTATCCTCTCAGCTACTGTTATCCTTTCAGTTCCTCCAATCCTGCGTACCCATCACACCCACCTGAGCTGTGTTGTTGTTGGTGTTTGCTAACTTGTAATTTTGTTGTTCCTTTAGTCCCCCATATCTCAATTGTTCAACCTATTTCAATCATTCCGCCTACCTCGAATAGTAATTTATTAAGTGGTACCCCAGTAGCTGCTCATGTTCGCAATCCCTCATCCCGCTGTCCTGGATTGTGCCGAGTACTGTGGACTGTCGAAATCTCCGCTGTTAATTGGAATACCCGGGGGGATCGGAGGCAGGAGATGATGGAAACATTCCCAGAAGTAGTAAAACGTTTGCAATCCTCACTGCAGCCACGGAACAGCCCATTGGTTTGCGGAGCTAGAATCTTGGGAAGCGAAGAGTCCGCTTAGGGCTGCATGAGGTCTACATAAGAGGCAGCAGTTGGGCTCCAGGGAGATTTTAGCATTGTATTTTCAGGCATTGCCCTTCTGTCCGTCGGCGTTCTCTGGTTCAGTGAGAGGCATAATAACCGGCTGCCTCCTGATTAAAAATCTCACCTTCAGCTCAGGCACACCTCCTCACACTAACTACCTTCTTCCATCGCTCATAGATTCCAGTTTTCTTCAAGCCTCACTGCTAACCAATGTCACCAAACAATACCTTGACCCTGCTATCTCCCTGAGCATTTCTCCCATCCGCGTATCTATCGTAGCCTACTAACTCAAAGTAGACCCAACTGCAACCCAAATAACTTCAATCCACCTCAGCCACAAGCTCGAATACACTTTCTTCTCTGGCAAAACTGCTCTTCCACCAATGCCTGCATCACCACCTCCCACATACCCAGCCCATTCAGATGTGGACTTTTCCTACCCTTCCCATCCATTCGCTCTCGTCATCAACGTTCCCCCGACGGACATGACCCCAAGCCGGGCGCAACAGAGATTTGGTTGAGTACCTACACCTATGATACTAGCGCACAAGAGGGTGCGAAGGTGCGAGGGTCGAAAGGGACTGGAAGAGAGAAGAGGCGCAGGTCGCCGGTTTAGCCAGTTGCCGAGAAGGGGAGTATTATCGTAAGTACTTGAGATTATAGCATAGAGGAATACTAAATCTAGGAGATGCCTTGAGAGCTATGATTACCATGAGTAAGTTCTCTATGAAATACTCGTGGAAGCAAGCTTACATATCGGACCCCTACGGTTCACTTCGCCCCATGGTCCGGAAATCCTACGAAATTGGAGCTCCCAGAAGACGCTAAGAGCGTGGTTGAGAACTTTGGAAAAGGTCCTGAGATTCCGGCGGTATGGGAAAGTGAGGAGGTTGTTGAGCAGGAATACATAAACGGGGGATCTGGGAACGGTTATTTCTCCGATCAACTAGATCAAGGATATGCGAAGTCACAAATTGCAAGATACCCAAGCATAATAAAAACTCATTCTGGATCACACTCGTATTGTACGCAAGCCCAGAAAATGAAGTTACTAAAAACCTCACCTCGAGTGAGCCAATGTGAGCCAAGCCATCTCACCGATGCTGTTTCGCAAGGGCCCAGCCCCAGACATCCGTTTAGTCAACAAGCCCCCGGAATAGAAAGCCTTCACTCCTGCCGCCTTCACCATTATTCAACGAACCAAGTCTTCGACGGGACGAATAAAGAATGTAAAAAGAGCTGCCTATCTTTACGATACCGGCACCCTCCCCCTCAAAAGGGCTAAATAGTGGCCACATAATCTATTCGTCCCTTCCCCCCTCCTTCCCATCCCCGCCTCCCGGACCGAGCCATCCATGCCAACCCTTAGACGTCTCACATCACCGGTACCACACACTACAATAGCCCCCCACCCTCACTCCCACCAAACCGAACCACGAAACACCCTCATCACACATACGCAAGCTCATCTTTCACGTTAATAATAACAAAAAAGGCGGGCGATAACTGAATATTATCATACATGCATTTACCTCCACGACTACTACGTTCAGAAGGATGAACTCGACTTCATCCTCACCCTCCCTCCCAAATTCCGTTGCATCCGCCGCGAGTAAGTCCCACCAACAGTTACCTGCAAAGCACCCATCCCGAACGTCGAACCCCCAGAAGAGCAACGGGAGTGCGACCGCAACGACAGCAACTACAGTAGCAACAACGACGAACGGTGGAGGAAGTGGTGGTAGTGTAGACAGTGGATGGGGCGTTCAATGGAGTGCCCTACAGGGCCTGGCAAATTCAGTTCTAGGGAGCAGTGCAGCAGCCGCTGCGTCGGATTCTTCCCCAACGCAACTGCACGAATCGGCGGCGACGGCTGTTCGGCGGAGGAGACGACCAACGGGTGGAGCGGCGGCAACGGGTAGTGGAGGGGGAGGAGGGAGGAGAAGTCATAGCTCGGGAAGTTGGCTAGGGGAAATTCCCATCACAGAAGCTGACTCTTCAAAGAGTGTTGGTAGTGGTGGCGGTGGTGGAGCACGCTCCCGTTCCACTAGGAGGTTCAATCTCGATGAACCTTCCTCACTAAATAGCACCAGGAGTCGGAAAATGCCCCACAAAAGATCTACGTCCCCGGACCCCACAGACGGGCCCGCGCCTCTGTCCGTGCCCGAGGCTGAAAGGGACGCATTGGCCTACGTCCACCACGTTAAGCCCACGGATACTCTTGAGGGCATAGTGATAATGTATAACATCCACGCCAGTGCCCTCCGCCGTGCGAACGGAATGTGGCCGAACGATAGCGTGCAACGGCGTAAAATTCTCCTCCTACCGGTTGAAGACTGCGGTGTTAAAGGGAAGCCCGTAGGCCTGCTAAACCTAGAGCTTACTTGCGACCAGCAAGCAAACTTACCATTCCCGCTAAAAGAACTCACACCCGAGGAGAAGGCCGCGGCAGAAGAGCGCGGCTACCGACACGAATCCTACGTAATAATAGACGGTATCGGTCAAGTCGAGATCGCCCGTCTAGCTCGCAAAAAGCTCTCACACTTTCCACCGCGCCGGCGAAAAGAGAGCGTGTCTGTTAATACAACCACCGGCTTCGGTACCCCGCCGCCGGACGACGAAAGCAGTGTGTTTAGAGGAATGACTCCCGGCGTTGGCGCACTCGGAGGTTCCGGAAGTGGAGCGGGAGTAGAACTACATGCTGAAGAATCTATCACAAAAGTACTCATGGAGCTTGCCCAGGGGACTGGTGCCGGTTTGGAAAATGTCGGTGGGGTGATTGAGGGGTTTGTGAGGAAGTGGACTGCCAAGGCACAGGATTTCGCGACACATGATTTGATTGAGCTGACGCAGAGGTTGGGGTTTGAGATTGAGGAGGGGGAGAATGGAGGTAGCAGTG
>QOVD01009709.1:0-39876 GCA_003521225.1 Tuber microsphaerosporum | reverse complement strand
GTACCCCAGCCCCTATCGCTCCAATCGTCCTTCGAATGAGGTGCTTCTCCACTCTATCATTTCCTTGCCAGTGGAGAATGTAAAAAAACAAGCCCAAGCAAAAGACTAATTCCACCCTGAACAGAACGTGATGCAATAGAAGGAGAAAGGGGGGAAAAATGAAAGATAAAAGACCGCTGTCTACACCATGCCTGCTGTTCCTCAAGTGGCACACATTACACCATAAATATATTTTAAAGCAATAGTTATGAAAAGTAGACTTACATTATGAGAAAATTGACCTAGCCCCCGTAATGCCATAGGTCGGCAAACCATTCAGAAAGGTCGAGTGCGGTAAACTCAATATCGGCGTCAAGGGTATCCTTGACTGGCTCACGGTCAAAGACTTTCTTGAAATCGAGCGTCAGGGCAGGTTTGTCGTCATGGTTATCAGGTAGGGGTATCGAAATAGTATGGGCACATTTTGGTGCTATGGGAGGAGAGGAGCGAGTCGTTCGTGAAGAGTTATCATTGGGCGGACTATCAGCCTCCCATTGTTCGATCTCGATTGTACGGTCGGCCATCTTAACTGAGAATATGAGAACGATATTGACAGCCCCGGAAGAATTCATAATCCACCAGTTTGCGTCCACCCTTAACCGCTCAATAGTCTCCGATACTCCACTCTCGAGAACCAGCGTTGGCCAAGATGCACCCCCGGGACGGGAACGGGGCTTGAAAGCGGAATCGGCTTCCTTTTTGCTTGCACGGCCCTGATAGCGTGTACCCCCAATGCCACAGAGATCACGACGCAGCCCCATCCGTGATACCTTCTCCCGAAGGATGTCAACAAACTCAATGTGTGTGATCTCATAAACGGGGCCCGGCATAATCTTCACAATTAGGGTCTGCTGTGGCTGGAGGTACATGAAACGAAGTTTTTTGTAATGGTCATCCCGAAGTTCGTCAACCTTGGTGAGT
Organism: Tuber microsphaerosporum; assembly: GCA_003521225.1. Taxonomy (NCBI): domain Eukaryota; kingdom Fungi; phylum Ascomycota; class Pezizomycetes; order Pezizales; family Tuberaceae; genus Tuber; species Tuber microsphaerosporum. The sequence continues at coordinate 38,916 of QOVD01009709.1, read as the reverse complement.
TGGCCCTCGCTTACGGGAGAAAAAACAACGTACGTCCCACCACTAGTCGCCTCCGCTACCCTGGTTTGCGACCTAACAGCTCCAGCGAAGGAGCGGCTATCGATGAATTTCCTATGTACCGCCTCCTTCAACCCTTCGGTAAGATAATAGTGCATGTCGGTGTCGATTGGAGCACTTGGGGCACTTGGAGATGGTTCTCGGGAGGCAGCTTGCAATGTGACTTGGGACGTAGCTTCGGAGGTGGGGGGTGTTGGGTAGAAAATAACTTTGGCTTGCTTGTCCGGCTTGATGGCCATTGTTTTCTACAATCGCTCGTTGATCTGTATCGAAGGTGGTGGTGATGGCGGGCTTTTAAGGTTGCAAGACACGGGAGCGGTTGGTATAGAAGAGGCTCCTTATTGGTTTATCAATTCATTGCGGTTTTGCCCTTATCGCTTGCATCAATACGGTTGCACCCCGCTATAATGGACCGCTAATGCTAGAGCCCGTTTCAGACCTCGCCTTAAGCTTGTCCCATCTGTCAATAAATTGATCTCGCTTATGTGAGCAAGAAGAACAGCCCCACCCACACCATTGGCTCCGAGTCCTTGTTACCTACACTTGTCCATTCCGAAATCCTATTCCCTTCAATATCCCTACCACTCGGACATTTTAATCTCACGCCAAAGGTCTTGCATCTCTCAACCTCATCCTCAATGATCACCAATCTGCTAAGAAGCATGATGCCCCTTCGTCGGCCCATTGGTCATCCCAGTTCTTCTCTATTCCATTTCTCGTTTGCTCGCCTTCCCAGAGCTAAGTTCTCCAATCACGGCACGCACAGGTCTGCTCCACCATGGTGAAACATTGAGGACAGTTATAAAATTAACATTTTTCTTAGTAGTGACTACAAGATGTCCACCCAAACGTTTCCAGACTCTATATCTAAGTCCCCAAAGCTGGGTTTTTTCCGCTCTGCGTTCCCGGCGTTCCGAGCTAGAATAGTTAATAAGAAGAATGTATCTTCCTCCTTTCCCCCAATAGGCTCGTTAATCTAAATTCTGACAAGTACAGTTTCTACGCTTAGTCAGCTGGGTGGGCACAGGGGTACAACCCTTCTTGCCGTTACTGATGTCGTTTATACGTATTACAGTCACCTTCATCGGGAACAACAGCTTGCCAGTGCCCTAAACCAAGGTGCGGTGCCAGCAGTGAAGCTGGAGTGTTTTGTGGAACACCCAGGAATTTCGAAAACTATCATCCGTTCTTCAACCACCTTTCGGTTATAATAGTTACGATATGATAATCGGTTACCACGGGACCGGCAAGACAACGTTAGTAAGGCATTTGGGCCACCAGCATCCCGGAATCATTTACGTCGATATCGCTCCCGGCGCCACCTCCGAAGAACGTTTTGCAGAGTCTTTTGGTCAAGCCATTCAATGGTCCACCCTCGCCGTCATTGGATTGCCGTTATGTTAGATAAAATCGGCATTACAAGAGAAGAGACACATGGTAAGCATTTGTTGTTATACTCCACCTGAATGCTATCCCTTCGGCAGTCCGAGACAGTAAAATTCGCGACCGGTACGTTAATGCTGGTTCGGAGGACTATGATTCGTTGGGGATTAAAATGGTTGTCAAGCGGCTGAGTCACTTTGGCATTGAAAAGCCAAATTCAGAACCTGAAATACAGTATCCCACGGCATAGCGAGTCTACGGCGTAGCGAGAATGTCCATACAAGTGCCTTGGGGTAAAGTTTTCGTACGGGACAGGGTTTTTTTTGCGGGTAAACCTAAATTAACTGTTCGGAAACTTTATCCCTAGCACTTGCACAAATATTCCCTGTCCTATAACAGCTTATGGGCATTCTCGCCTCACCGTGGACTCGCTTCGCCGTGGATTACTGTAGCTCGCTACTGACCCGATCTAGACTTAGGTAATACTTAGCGTGCCGGTCGCGAATCTTACTGTCTTAGACCGCCCAAGGGATACAGCAAAATCCCTTGCGATTCACTATCTCCGGTAGGTCACCAATCTCCGGATTCTGAGACAAAGCCCCTCCCGAAGGAATACAAGTAGTGTATACCTAAGCCGGGATAGTTTGGGCAGGGTAGTGCGGTTTGACCTTGCCTGCTGGTGGCGTAATTTTCTTTGCCTCCTTCTCCCGCTCAAGCTATACGGAGGTACAGCGCCTAAGTTTTGTATGTTCCACAAGCGAGGTTGGTTGCCCTTACCCCCTGTGGAACACACAAAACTTAGGAGCTTTACCTCCGTACTGGGTTGGTAAACACTATTCTTTCCCAAGGCGTTTTGTCTCTGAATCCGGAGATTAGCGGCCTACCGGAGATAGCGAATCACAAGAGATTTTACGGTACCCATTTGTGTCGAAGCACTAATACAATATTAGAAAATGGCCGCCTGTTCGATAAGGTCTTCAGGGAAGTTTACAAAAGGGCTGCAATTTATCGCGAGCAGACTGGACGCTGCGCGGTCCTGGTACTCGACAACGTAAATCGTCTTGCAATATCCAACCCGTCCCTTCTCCAACTGTTGCAAGACATCGCCAAGGATGCGGCCGACTATAGATCATTTATAACGGTTTTCGTCACTAGCGAGGGCCATGCTCCTCTCCAAATGCTTGGTAATCTCCTGCCCTGCACTCTAATCTTAGCCTGCTTGTGATTACCTTTTGACTCAACTTTTCTGGATGAGTATATAGGACGTTCCGCCAAGTCTAGGCTTGGCAAGATCGTGGCCGTTGGAGATATTAGCTACCCCGAAGTAACCAACTTCATCAGGAAAATGTCGGAGGGTGGTCCACGGTGGTCCTGAACGCTCCTGGCCCACTCCGATCCGCTCTGATCCACACTTTTCAAAATTTTACCAAAAATGTGGACCAGGGTGGACCAGGAGGGCCGTATACATTTTGCTGATGCTTCCTCCGCAAAAAAGAAGGCAAAAGCTCTGAACTCACCGACGAGATTTATGATCTAGTCGGGGGGCGAATTAAATTAATTGAGTCTATCATCAGAGACCTTAATGATCATGTCGCATGGGCTGGTAGGCTCTATATCCTATAACAATTCAACTAACATCTCTTGCTAACCTCGAGTTTTAGAAGTGAAAAACACGATCCTCATAGATGCAAAGAAGAACTTCCTACAAGGGAGGTTACTACAGGGAAGCGAATTTCACGAGGTCGGACTTCAGATCGCGGGACGCATTCTTCTAGAAGGGTGAATTCAGGCTGATGAGCTTTGGGATCTCGTCCGCAGTGTGGAAGTTATGGAGACCCTTCTTTCAAACAATGTTTTTGTGATGGTTCCCCACTCTGATTGGATTGTGTTTCAATCGAAGCCGATGGAACATGTTGCTCGGGAACTCTATGCCAAGTTTGTGACGGAGAAGAAATCTCAAATTGCGGCGGAGAAGAAATCTCAAAAAGCGAAGCCTTGGTGGTGGATGTTGGGTTAATGTTTCACCCCACTGTTCCGCTTGTTTTTAAAGCAAATAATTCTACACTGGGATATCCCACAGTTCCACTTCATAGTATAATGACGTACTACATCAGCTTTCCCAAGTCTACCACAACCACCCCCAAAAATATATCCCGGAATCGCGTCTATGAGATCTGCACCTCATACAGTAGCTACACCACGATCTCCTCTTCCTTCAGCTCCTTGCAGCAAACGAGGGACATTCCCAACCCCTCACACCACCTACCCCCTGTGCGTAGACCCTCCTCAACAACGACACAACTGCCGCCGCCGGATCCGGAATTCGACAGCCCGACCAGTCTCAGTAAAGCCAGAGAAGCGCCGACGTTCAATACTTGGAAGACAAGGTAGCGAAACAAGTCAAATTGGGCGGGGAGACTAAAATGGCACCAAATCCAATCCAGGGAACGAAAATGCAATATGCAAAGACTTCCGAACTGCTGATCACTGGATAGACCACCACCTATGAACGAGGGTTGGGATGAAACTTGGGATTCCGATGATTCTAGTGTTGGGGGCGTCATCAATGGCAGAATGGTTATCAGGGAGATCCGGAGCAAGTATTAAACCACTGGAATTCTCTTAGAACGTAAGGGTAGTGATGATGCGGATGGCGCGAAGCGGATACTTTCTAATCTTTCGAACATTGATGGGGCTAGGTAGGCTTGTGCAACACCAGAGCCTTATACTGTAAGTTACCACCCCCTCTTTCTTCAGGTCCTAGACATTCCTCAGGCATCTAGAGAAATTAGATTCTCACTGCACCCGACCCCTCTCTATCTCTCACAAAAAAGGAACTTAAAAAACAGTCTATAGCACAGATGTCGTCGGGGCACCAGCAGACTACCGGCAATATCAACTCGTTCAATAATATTGTCAACTTCATCACGGAAATAGGCTCCGAGGGACGTTAAATTATGCAGTGCTAGAAACCACCGAGTTCAGAAAATGGAGTGATGCGGAAGATGGTTGCGTTGAGCCAGTGTTGTTCTGTCGCGGGAATCTAGGGATAGGGAAAACTTGTGTCAGTAGGAAGGGCTCTTCTCAGGAGAGAGACAATGCGGATGTCGCTGATGATCGGCAAATAATAGTTCCCTAGTTATTGATAGTCTGTGCGATCAGGCTGGGAGAAAATACATTGCTGCTGTGGGGCTCTACTGCGACTTCCTTGCGCAGCAGGAACAGTCCATCACAAGCATGTTAGGCGCCATCCTCAAGCAACTTGTTAGCAGAGGAGGTATCCCGGAGCATATACGGGAGGCTTTTCAGAAGGCCAAAAAAGAGTTTGGCGGCCGCGGTCTCCTACCTTCCGATATGGTAGAAATCCTAAAGAAGGCTATTGCAGCGCTTCCCCGGCTATTTATATGCATCGATGCTTTAGACGAATCTACTACGAACATCGACGGGGGCTTCTTGCGTCACTACGAGAAATCGTTCGGGTATCACCAAACACGCGAATATTTCTTATGGGAGGCCCTATACCGACTACGAAATCGTGAAATGTTTTAGCGAGACGGTCCAGATACCTATCAGTCCTACCCATGGGGATATTCAGAGCTATCTAGAGATGAAGCTGGACGGTGATACTGATCCCAATGCAATGGACGACGAATTACACGCGGATACTATGTGAATCATTCCGGAAAAGATCTCTGAAATGTAAGCAAACATGTCAGATGCATTCCCAATACAAGCGCGAGATATGGTTCGCTGATAGTGGTGTCTAGCTTCCTTCTCGTTTCCAAAAATATCGATACGATCCTAGGCGAGATTACCCGCCATCACAGAAGAAAGAAGCTTGATGAGATGGCCAAAGGGGAAGGTCTGGGAGACGCTTATGCGGCAACCTTATCACGAACCAAGGCGCAACAAAGAAGTATATCAAAGCTCGCATGGGAGTTTTATGGGGGTATCGCATGCGGAGCGACCATTACATGTTGACGAGTTATGGAACGCTCTGGGAGTAGAAGAAGGATCTATCGACTTGAACATTCGGAATATTCCTGCGATGGAAATACTGTTAGCATGCTGTTTGGGGCTTGTCATGGTTGAGAAGTCCTCGTCTACCGTCCGCCTTGTCCACTACAGTCTGCAAGAGTGCCTTTCCCATAACTCCAACTTGTTCCTTAAGCCGCACTCCATAATTGCTGAGGTCTGTTCGACCTACCTCAATTTTCGGCATATCAGGGACCTTTCGCCTGCTCTTCGCTCCGTCCCACCAACCGCCCCTTTCGTCGAATATGCTTCTTGTTATTACTGGGGTACACATGCTAGACGGGGAAACACTGAGAGTGTGAAAACTCTTGCATTGAAACTACTCTATGGATACGATAACCACATATCTTCGAAGGTAGCGTCATTGCGTGGGATGCCCTTCTAGTATCAGCCTTTTGATTGGGAAGGCACCCCTAGGGGATTTACAGGGCTCCATGGCGCCTCATACTTCGGATGCGTGGAGATAACAGTTGCCTTATTGGAGACGAATAAATGGGATGTGCGGGCAATCGACTTCAACGGCAACACTGCAATCGCTTGGGCTGCTAGGAGGGGGCATGAGGGGGTCGTGAGGATGTTGCTAGAACGGAACGATGTCAACCCTGACAAAGCGGATAAGTGGAGTCGAACACCGCTCGCCCAAGCTGCCAAGAATGGGCATCAAGGGGTCGTAAGAATGCTACTGAAAGAGAATGATGTCAGCCCCGACACAGCCGATAAGTGGGGTCGAACACCGCTCTCGTGGGCCCTCGAGAACAGGTATGAGAGAATTGCAAAGCTACTGCGGGAGCCGACAGATTTGGCTCCCAAATATATAGCAAGGCGGTAATCAATGGAACCCCTCTCCCCCGAGCCTCCTTCAAAAAGGACCCGCAGGTTTTAGCAACCAAGGGCAACCCCCGAAACTTCCCTCTCCACCTACTAGACTTATCCTCCCAGCAAGGGGGGCAAACCTAGCGAAACAAAATCTCACACCTAGCACAGACAGTTCTTTACACGTGGTTAACAAGTTACCGTGGATATAAAACCTTTAAAATTTAATCATTCATTTGGGATGCCTCGTTGTCTCCTTAGCTCCTCCAAACCACCCTAACTCCTTTTCCATTTATTGCTGCATTATTGTTTAGCTTTTGTTCAACCAATCCCGTCCATACCCGTACCCCCGTTAGTGCGTTTCTACACTCCCTCCCCCTATACATACACCCTTCTGATTTACTTCTTGTTTCTCATTCCCATTGGGTCAAGTCACTCAATGTTTGTCAATGATCGACTTGTATTATTGCATAGCTTAGACAGAAACTGTATTGTATCAGAAGAGGGGTGGATGGAAGCTTCATAGATATAGACATGAATTAGATTGGATACACGCACTTGAGAGCCGACACCCGACCGCCTCCATTGAGCAGCGACCCCAACCCACAATGTTCCCCGCTTCACACCAGCCGACCAGTTCCTGAGCCTTTAGGCTATTAGAACTAGCCGGTGACCACCTAGTCAACCAGATCCTAACTTTAATAGTACCTTGGTGGGGGGTTTTTTTTTCCAAGTTACAGTCCTAGAGTATCTGGGGCCGCAAGTTTTGCATCTTCGTCATGTGAATATCTAAGCCAGTCTATGTGGTACATAGAGTAAGACATCTCATAATTAAATGTGCTATGTTTCATCGCCCAGATACTAACCCTTTTCCTTCTACTATATCAACAAATATCATACTCCCGGTAAGATTGCTTCCGAGCAGAGCGATAGTGCCCTGCGGATATCCGACTTGAATAAATTTAATAATAGAAGACGAAGCTTTGAAATTTTTTCTTAAAGGCTCGAGTTACCCCCGACGGGATATTCTTGGAAGTAATATAGAAAGCGGATTCTGGATAGGCAACATGCAGAGATTCGAGGATGGTTAGACAAAAGACTCACAGATGAGGATCTGATTTCATGTGAGGAGGGGGAAGATTATGCCCAGGAGGACGCCACCAAGGAAGAGCCAAGTTAGACCCACGATATTCCTACCAACAATGCCGTAGGCTAATTGGGTATTTAAAAAGCTAAGTTTGGTTTTCCATTCCTTCTCTGCAGGCCATACCAACTATCCAAGCATCTCGATGATTCCCGATAACAATAACCTCATCCTCGATAGTCCCATTGATAATGCCGATGTGTTCCATATGGGAGTGTATGTATAATCCACTTCATTCTTAAAGTTAATAACAACTCCAGGTCTTGGACCAACAGAGTAAGAAACATTGAGGCCCCCGGTCCATCCAGGTCTGTCTACCTCCGCGGCAGTCAATTAGTATCCGTCAAGAGCCTGGAGGAACGGGAGGGCATCTTTAAACGATAATGGCAATGAGGGGGTTGAGGGAATAAACTCAGATGGGTCTTCCCTTTCGACGCCAGGCTTCGAAGGGTACCCCGGGGTTGTCTATTCAGTTTTAACACTGCACAAAGATGAGGAGGTAGAAATTTATTTAACTAACCGGATCTCCCGCTATGGTAGCCAGAGACATTACAGATCCACACTGTACCGAAGACGGATTCCTTGCTGGGCCAGCGGGATATGCGGCATATTCATTCACCTCTGTGATGTCTCCATCGTCTCCGGGGTCAGAGTACATGAGTACACCAATCATTCCTTGCTCCTGAGCATACTGGACTTTAAGCCCTCTGTAGGTTCCACCGTACTTTGCGGGTACGATTTTCCCTTTCAGATTGACCCCGAGGTCAACCAATCTTTAGTAATCCTTCTTTCCGCCCATTCTACCACTCAATTATTTAGCCGCCTTGAAAAGCATTATCTAAAATAAGAGAAGCACCCACCTAACATAAATATACTCCACTTCTACTCTCCCATTCTTTGAATACCCATTAAAGGTCGGAACTCCATCCTTCCCACCTGTCATTGGGTCCTCGAGGAGAACATCTTCCTCCAGCCCCGCCACAAACTCCTCTTCAACATCGATAGCCAAGCTCAGCGAGTGAGAAGCCGGGTAATTCAGATAAAGTTCATACTCTACTAAATGCGAGGGAATCCCATACTCGATACACTTATCCCGCGTCCACTCAGCCATGGATTTATTCGTCCCCGCGAGGTGCTTGCCATGCGTATAGTAGTACAACCACTGGTAAATGGTGGTATTGCTGATAGACTCAGTTACGATCGTTTCCCGTTCGGCCAGCGTCAGGTTTGATCGTCCAAAGATGGGCCGAGTATCAGGACGAGGGTCTATCTTCTTTGAGCCAGACTTGAATGGGTAGTCGTCATTTTGCTGACGGTGGCGACGAGGGCCGTGGATGCCGTGGCCGCCGTTGTTGTGGTGTTTTCTCGGGAGTTGGGTTGGGCTTTGTGGTTGGGAGCAGCGGTGCTGAGGTTGGTCAGGGTAATGGGAATGGTGGTGAGTTATAATGAACCAGACAAAGTATCCTAGTGATAGGAGCAGGATAGGGGGATTCAAGGACCATTTCACCATAAATAATCTGCACTCGAGAGGTTGCCTTGTCTTTGCGATATCTCCGACTAGTGCCCCAGTTGGTAAGATCTATTGCCTTAGTGAATAGAGCATAGATAGGGGCTCACGGCTCTCCTCATCACTCGACGCCCCCAACTCGTGCTTCATTCCAGATGCCATTAGTTTAGCTACTCTCTGCTTTTGAGAAGATCTATGAAAAACGATTAAAATATACAAGAAAACCTACCACTACTCTCTTAAGAACCCAAAATACCCCCTCTCTCCGCCTCTTGAAGACCCCTCCTTTCTGCCTCTCTTCTCGGGCACATCTCCTACGTCACCAAGATGCTCTGAGACTCCCCACCCCCATCTCGATCTCTGCCATCATAACCACCATGACCTGAGCACCCACACCACTCCCCTCTGCTTCCCGAACGGGACGGGTCCACCCCCCCATTACATTAAATAAATAAATAAAGTAAAGTGAAAACTGGATGAAGCTCTGGGGAAAGATGTAAACTCGCTCTTTTTTTAGATTACTTAGCAGCCGTAGTCAAGTTGAGAAAAAAGTAAGAGCTTTTTGTTTTTTACCAAGAAATTAAAATAGCTAAACAACTAGCAGAGAAGAAAAATCAGAAATGGAAGATAAACAAAGGGAATTTAGATGCCTTGGCGTGAGGTTCAATCATTCTATACATACAAAAGGCCCGTTTCCTTCCATTTCAAAACGGGAAGACCACTCTTTTTACGGTAGAAACAGTCGCCGAACGGAACGGAACCGTTGTATCCAAACAGGCTCTTAGTAACTGGCAGCCGGGTAGTCCTTGCTTGTATAAGCAAAAAAAGCATTTGTGATGGGGATTTTGGGTATTAACGTTCTTACCACCCAGGGTTTCCTGCTTGCTATACAACTTAAGTGTAATAAATCTATTGAAGCTATACTACACAGTAGGAACGCCTTACAATAGGGAGCTTATCTCCCTACCGGAAATATGGTAGAATATGATACGTAAGTTGAGACGGTAAACCTGTACAGAGCGAAGTCAAAAATGGGCTCCACAGCAGCAGGTGGTCTCAAAGATGGCAGTTATACTATTAGACTGAGAATATTGTTTGTAGATTACAGTATCCCTTCGGCGATCTGAGAATGTAAAATTCGCGACCAGTACGCTAAATATTACCTAAGTCCAGATCAGTCGTGTAGCTAGCTAACTTATTTCCTGTTCAGAATTTGGCTTTTCAAAGCCAAAGTGGGTCCGCATCTTAACAAGGGTTTGAATCCCAGCGAATCACAGTTCTCGAATAACTTCCAAGCAAGATCAGCGTGCTAGTCGCCAATTTTACTCTTTCAGACCGCCCAAAGGATAACACCTGCTGGGTCACCTGTTCAAGGAGTCTATCATGGAGTTGCTAACGCTTTGGCAATATACAATGGACAATTTGTCTTATTTAAATAGGTCAACAGCTGCATAAAAATACACCTCACTATCCCAGATTTCGCCTGACTTTTTTCCACCACGAATTTTCTAGCCAAGATTGGCTGTTCCTATGGTTACACACACGTAATTTTGGCCAGCGACAGTCGAGTTCGCCTAATTAATGCTCACCCCCTAGTACTCGGGTACGGTCATAAAGGATGGAAGCATCAGCAAGATCCGGTGGGGTAGTGAGAAAACAAGTTGCAAAAGTGGAAAAATCTTGCCCTGGCAGACACCACAAATCCAGACCGAAGGAATAAGTATCTTAGTATGATACTTGACCATTTAGACAACCTTCAGATGATAATGAAATTGCCAGTATGCAGTTGAACCTATGCATTTATACAAGACTCTTGGAAGAACTATTTCAAAAGCCCAGATTCCTTCCCCCTTGGTCTCAATTTGGCCTGATACTATCAGATTCTTAACAAAGCCCATATATATAATACAGCAGTAGCCACATTACAATTGCTCTGGGTTAATGACGTCCTATAACACCCCATCTTTTCCACTTCTCCCTGATCGATGAGCATAGATCAGCGCCTCTATCCTTGTTTCGCCACCGAAAGCTTTCCGCCCTTTTTGGCCACATCCGAGTACTACCGATTAAGAAGGGTTTCAGTTTATTCCACTGTCTAACATCCAAGCCCTGAACTTATCCGTTTCCTAAGCGAATTTATGAACAAACATCTATGCTAAATCCCATCAGTATACAAAATCTTGTTGTGCCTCAGGTACAAATCACATACCGTAAAAACTCGAATAAACGGACCATGTGCTAGGACGTTGGACTTGCCTCTCCTAGTAAGGTCTGTGTTTTTTTTCCTCTATTTTGGCTCGGGGGACGTGTTTTTTTGGTGTGTTTTTCCCCCCTTTTCCAGAGGAGGAAATTTCGGACGACATAGCACATGGTCCGTTTATTCGAGTTTTTACGGTGCAGTCACTAGACAAAAGTCTTGGTCATGGCTTATTCAGCAAAGACTAAGCGAGAATGGTCAGACACCCCCCACCCCCACCGTAATGGAAAATCACCTATGATACAGAGTTACTAAATGTATTCTTATTTCTCTATTACTAAAATCATATTTCATATTTAATTCTTCTTGTTCTACCATTGCAATGCCATTATCCGACTTTTGCTAAATACCCCTTGGGTGCACAGGCGTGTCTCACTATTCCGCAATCACCAAGACTTTTGTCTAGTGACTGTAGCTACATACCAGTGCCTTATACACTATTCTTCCTTCCATTAAAGTCAACAAAGTGCAAATACCCTTTGTACCCCTGCTACTATGCTACTGTCAACCAAGGCAGGAAATCTGTACAAAGCATGACCCTCAAGCATGTATCATATTTATGAGAAGTGCCTGGTGATAGTGCCATCGTAGAAGCTCATCAATAGTTCTTGAGGGATGATCGATGAACCTTGGACTAAGAAAACGACCGCTAATTCCATATTCATCAAGATCAGGTGTAAAGCAAACGATCTTATAGTGATACTAAAAGATTATTAGTTACCAATACTTCATGATTAAGTCATTCATACAGCTGTGTTTATTGCCAGATCATAGCCATCAAATGACTCATGCATTTCAGTAGACAGAAGTATCCCATTCTGTGCAGAGTTGATGATTCCATAGGTCGGATCGGCTGGAGGAATAGTAATTAAATTGCCAAAATTACGCTGATTCCAGTGCTCGAGGTGTGCCAAAGGAAACACATGGGCGGCTCCAAAGTGCCGCCACCAGGAAAAGTGAGCTAGCGGAACTGGCCTTCCTGTAAGGATTCATCACATATCATGCTCATGGACGGCATGGCGGAATGATGCCCTGCAGGCCCCGTCAATATTGAAATACTACGAATTAGTGGAACTTCGTCTGTATAGTAATGGACCCTATTCACTGTAAGTAGTGCCATATGATACAGGTAGAGGAGAAAACTACCTTTAGTGACAATATAGTACTCGCCTGCATGAAGCTGTTTCTCATCCTTCTCTACTAACAGTTCACTACTATGGCGTAGACGAAAGGTATCGGTAAAGGAAAAAATTATCTCGACCATTGAATAGAGATTAGCATTCGTAATACCATTTGCAGCCCAAAGGCTTCCGAGGACTTTAGTATGATCGCCCGAAGCCTAAATGTACGTATCGTGCAAAGCCGAGCGATCATAGGTGCCATGTCTGATTGCCTATCTTAGTCTGCCAACGCGATACTTCTAACCGGTAATTGGGAAGAAAGGAGGACCTTCTCTAATGTAAAAAAGTAGTGTTTGTGGTCAAGGAAGGTGTAAAGAATGTTTGGACTTAGGCCGAAGTTGTGGGTGTGTGGGAAAAGACGCAAGGAGGAAACCGAGCGAAGCAAACAACCATACGACTGCCTCCACCGTATCATAATCTGGCTTGTGATTCCTGGGGCTGTGTTACATTGCAGAGGGGATGCGGTATTGGTTAAATCACTGTGCTTGTAGCACCCCCCCTTAACTTTTGCTCTAGATCATCGAGCAGAAACTTGTCATAGAAATCGGGCCTAAGATTGCGGTTCTCGAGTACTCTGCCCCTCAGTGTGAAAAGAGGCCCTAGGGGTTACCCTACTATTACTCTTCTCGTGAAGCTTATGATCGTAGGATCCGGCTAGAAGTATATTACATTCAGCCCTGTTTCATAGTGCTATACCTCACAACACCTCGGTCAGTGAGATATCCCGGATTAGACGAAAAGAGAAAAAGAAAACAACTATCTGGAGCTTGTCATTTTCCCGATTTCAATTTGATGTCGTGGCTCTCATGTGCTGCCTTTTCCCCCAGCGGTGCACTATAGTCTCAGGCGGCTAACGGAATATCACTAGGTTAGTGCTTCAGCACGATTCACAGGATATTTTTGATGAAAGTAGATGATAGTTGGTCGGATATTAGACCGCACGCCTCCGGTAACAGTATCTAGATACCGTGGGGGTCTCTCCCAGGCTTGGTAATACCCTTCCTACTTCCAGGTCTCATAGACTTACTAGCTTACGAGAAATATAGTGTTTCATGAGACAAGTACATAACCCCTCACGATACGTCCACACCACCAGGTACTGCATCATACAGTCAATCGCGCCCAACCGCTACCTCCTAGCCCTATATTAGATTCCACCCACGTATCCCATGCACTTGGTACCGTATCTCGCAACTAGAGCCAATCAGAAAGGAAAGCCAATAGGGAATAACTCCGACGAATGCCATGATACCTGTCAAACTCACATTGTGCGATAGGCACAAAGCACGGCCCCAAGGCTCTCTCATTCAGGGACAAAGTGCTCGGGTGAATAAAACAGAAACAGTGACCTCATAGGCAGGCACCATGCATCATGGCCGTTATAATAATTACTGCCACTATGAAACCTAACAAACCATCTCGGGTTTCTAACTCCAAGCACCGGAAGGGGGCACCAGAGTTAAAAATAGCCCGATGGCCCAAATCCAGCCATCGAGCACGAGTTATCTATCATACTCCTACCCCCCCCCCTCAATACGTGTATCATACCACTCCGTTCAAGATGACCATTGATATCACGTCTAAACAAAGGCGCAGGCACAGCTCGTAAGGCTTAATGATCCCACAACCACGCTATACCGTATGACACTCTACTGTACGAAGCAAACCGACGTCAAGGGCACGGTACATGAAACTGCCCAAAATCCCGTTGACAACAGAGAGGCTTGCGGAAGAAAACGAAAGTATGATACCATCTGAGTACTATGCTGTGCAGTACAGTACCCCACCGGCAACTCAACAATTCAAAATCTTCCAAACCAACCAACCAACCAATCGCCAATTTCCCGGGAGCAGTATTTCGCCTACACGCATGAACACGTGACCGGAGAATTTACCTTGTTATGAGGCTCGCCTGCGAGAAACCACACGAGTGACGTCCTATGATGACCTCTCTGCGGCCGTGGTCTCACCTTAAGATTTTTTTTCTTTTTTTATTGCCTTGGCAAATGGCGGATTGGCCGGCAGTCTGCTCACACTGGCAGCGCAGATAGTATTCGAGTAAAGGGGAAGGATCGGATTAATTCTTACTAATAAAATCTATCTGTCGCCGTTATAATATTATTCTCTTTTTATTAGATTCGTATTACGCTAAAGCACTAATTAAAAAAAAAAAATTAAAAAAAATAATAATTAAAAAGTAAGGGCGCGCGGCAAGAGAAGAAAAGAAAAAAACTAAAAAAAAAATTTAAGATTGATGACATAATTTGAACACGATCCCCTGCATTAGCCAGCCTCCTCCCCAAACTTTTACCCAATTTTATGAGGAGGACCCACGACAAACGTAAAGAATGACGAGGGTTGCATATTTACTAGAAGTAGAGTCTTTGAGTAATGAGAAAAAGAAGGGAAGTGGGGAGGGAGGGTTTTCCTTCGAGAAGGGGGACAAGTATACCCTAGTTAGGTGTTGTTGCAGATTTTGGGGAATGTTTTTAATCGGAGGTATCGTACATAAGTGCATACCTACTGAGGGGTGGGTAGTTTGCTCGGTTAAGCAGAACTTTGCTAGCTGTGGCACTTGGCAGCATCGTAACACTCTTTATGTGTCGCACTTTTTTTTGCCTTTTATGCAGGAGCTACGGATTGGAGGGGTAAATTTTGCTGTATGGTAGGTATCTATCTGTATGGTGTTGTCGCTGTTGCTCTTTTTCTCCGTTGCGATTGTGGTGTTGCTGGCCGGTGATTGAAGAATTTTCTTCTTTCCTTTCTCGTTTTTTGCAGGGAGGGCCCCGGAATAATTGGTAGGAAGAACCACGGAAATGTCTTGGATACGTTAGCTCTTGAAGACGAAAACTGGGTTCAATGAATTGAATCGAGTTGGGCTGTTGCCCTAGTATTGTGCACTCCCATTCTGCTCCTCTGGCACCAATCACTTGAGATGGGGTGATTCTAAAGGGTAGAGGAAGGGTAGGAATAATGATGATTGGGAAAAATAGTAAGAAAATTATTCTTCTCTGATCTTGTCCCGTGCTCAGGCACAGCATGAGGGTAAGAGCTCAGTAGAATGGACCCCTTCCGATTCCTCTGCTGGCTAGCGATACATGTGAGTTTCCCCGAGCTATCGATCTTGCATGAAGATCTACTAACGTAGCTCCTGGAAAGGTACGGTATATAACCAGCAACTAAACTCTTTCAATTTAGATAGCTACCCATTACCATGAGAACCTTCCACCGCAAGAGGACTTTTAAAGGGAAATAGGAAAAAAGCCAGAAGGGGAGCAAAAAGAAGAGAAAGAAGGAGGAGGAAAAAAAACCCCAATTGTTCCCAGAACATATCCAAACGCACCATACACACCACACGCGCCACGAAAAATCAAGATGTCACTTCTCAACTTTCCCAATGAGCTCCTACTAGAAATCACCGAGCACCTTCGTCCCCGAGACCTCAATTCACTACTCCGAACCAACCACTTCTACGCGCGGCTCCTCACCCCTCGAATCCACCGCCTTGCATTAGAGGAGAAAGACGGCCTCACAGCACTTCAATGGGCGGCAGTCAAAGGCCATGAGCCGCTCGCACGGCTGTTGCTACAAAAAGGTGTTACCATCAACGTTTCACGGAATGGGTGGACGGCGCTGCACCGGGCTGTTAGGCATGGCTTTGAGGACATCGTGGCATTGCTACTTAAAGAAGGAGCAGACGCCTCGATAAAGGGGACGGCGGGCATGACGGCGCTGCACTGGGCGGCATTTCTTGGGAACGAAAAGGTGGTGAGGAAGCTGTTGGAGACGGGAGTGGGAATTTCTACCGAAGATAATTTTGGAAGGACGGCGGCTTATTACGCTACCTTGAGGGGGCACACCGCCGTGGTGAAGCTTCTGGGCTAGGAACGATGGATGGAGAAGCGGCCTAGATGGGGAAAGGTTATTTCTTGTGTAGCTTGAGCTCTCTCCTAGTGTCTGGCTGGGCACTGGGGTAGCCTTAGACGCTTTGGTGGTCATCTGGACCATGGGGGATGGGGGGGGTGAAAGTACGAGTTGCCCAATATCAAAAAGAGCTTATTTTCCAATTCTTTCTCTCATACTAGCAAACTCACTGGAACATCACAATGCTTTGAAGCAACTAGCTCTAGGCCGCTATCCCAACCCCAGATTTTTATTTCGGGTATGTACTCGTGAGTCACTATCACTAATAGATCGCATTGTAGCCCATCTCCATTGCGTCTGCCGCCGAGCTGCACCATGTGCGATACTCCTTTGGGGGCAGGTCGATCAACCATGCGAGTTATGAGCAGCACAAAGGGTCCTACTCGGGTATTCCATAGCTTTCCACTAACTTCCATCTTGGCTCCTCCTCTTCCTAACCCACCTTCGATTACACTTTGCGCCACCCCCGGCCAAACGGCGCATTTAAGTAATCGCGCAATCCTGGATACCGGTACAACTTGCCACATCCCTACTGCCCAGCCAGCACAGGGTGTCAAGGTGTTGCCGAGTGCTAAGGCTGTGACCAGTTCAATTCGTAATGAGTGGCAAAATGAGAGAAAGTTAGCTCTTCGTCGTGGTAACCATGGGAGTGGTTAAAGCTTCCACCATTTAACCGATTTTTTAGTTGGCTTTTTTTCCAGCTTGGCTATGGGCGGCTAAAGTACGAGGTGGTTCTCGAGTGATAGTGTATGATGATTGGTGTCTCGGTTGGGGGTAATTTGGCAAGGTACCCATGCAGCCTGAGCAGATGCCTAGTCTAGACCCACGATACCGATACTATGCTACCGGTATCGGTGCCTATTCCGCGACAGAAGCGCGGACAATGTAACAAGGAACTTGTGCATCATTTGATTTACTACAGTGGCTAGTGATAATAATCACCTAGCGAGGTGGTTAATAAAGCATGAAACAAATCCACCAGGCAAGCTATCCGCTCCAGTTTCTCTCTTCCACTACCTGTATCGTAAAGAATAGTTCATGCCTAAAGTGGGAGTCTAATTATCGCTTACCGGTAGCCGATGTTTGCAATGGAGAGTGAACAGCAATAACTCCGTGCAATTAAGCGCGACAAGGCCTAAACACAAGATCAGCACCGCGTCTTCCTGCACGGCTGTTACTACTGAGCGATCCTTCGAAATACTGGTATTTTTAGTGCTGAATCGTGGCACGTCGCTAGATAAGACCGACGCCTGAAGAAACCTTAAACGTCTGGGAGGCGAAAATAGAAATAAATGCCGAAACAAACAAACAAACAAAAAAATACAGCACGGTACGGTCTAGATCGGAGCGTAAATAATTTATTGCGCGGCGAAGGATAAAGAGAGGGGAAGATGGAAGGACGAGGTTAAGTTATTCAGAAGGGCACTAATTAATTAATCGAAAAATGAATATCGTACGTCGGCTATTTGGTGTCGTGGATATTGGCATTGTGGAGGGGGGTATATAGGGAGCAATACAAGAGCACTTTCGTCCTTCGGGACATTTGGTCAATTTGAAACGATACAGAGAAGATTAGCATGGCCCCTGCACTAAGGATGACACGCTTCACAAAGATGAGCTAAACAGTTTTTTTTTGTTTTTGAAGGTATGAGGTTCGAGTCCGGGCGGTTACTGTTTTTTTTCCCTCTTTTTTTTTTACTGCGCGGCGCACCTCTGTGCTCGCTCGGGGCTTGGGGTTGGTGGGAATATTGTGGCGTAGCTTACGGGCACTAGCCATCCGGATGATCGCAACCATTGACTATCGTAAGAACTCGAATAATCGAACTTCACGCTAGGACGTTGGAGTTGCTTTTGCTGGTAAGGTCTGACAATTTTTTTCTTTTTTTCTGTCTGAAGCCCAAGCTGAGGGAGTTAGTTTTCGCTGTGCGCTCGCCCCCTATCCAAGAGAGGGAATTACAGACGTCTTAGCACGAGGTTCAATTATTCGAGTTCTTACGGTAGGGTATTGAGGAGACAGGTTGCTTGTTTTCTTGAGGTTTGTGAATTCTTCGCCCAACCTCACTCTGCGCATTACTCTGGGATCTCTTGAAATCCGCTATCTCCGTCAGCCCAGGACAGATCCGGTTTGACAAGTTAACAGAATTGAGAATACTAGTTCATGAGATCCAACACACTCAAACAGATTTTACGGTACCGGTAAGCATGATCTCTTGTTATATTACTTCTCGGTTTAGCCCTTTGCGGTAGCTTTGGTGTTCGCAGTGTTATATCGCTTGTAACTGTGCTACCGTAGACAGTGGAAATATATCAATTGAAGAGACAAAGCGCAGAACACGACTTAATTCCACAGTGATAAACAAGTGCGATAAAAAAGAGATGCCACTGGCCGACCGGCGAATTGACAATCACGACGCATAGAAAGGGGGGAATTTTTTAAACGGAGAACTGAAAGAAGTGTCCACGCCATAGAAAATGTTCATGGGCATTAACGGAAGCATATTATAACATTATCGGCACAAAAAAGCTCCTAAAAAAAGAGTAGTAATGCCGGTCTCGCGCCGGTCCAAGAGCTAATATTTTCATTAATCCCTAAAACGAATCCTAGTGTCGTAGCTTATGGGGTTTAAGGAGGGGATCGGGCTGATTCAACTTGGTGGGAAGAAATGACTTCATGAATATCTCTATTCACCTTGAGCGCTGACCATTGGCCTTGAATTGGGATTCACTTAGTAAGAGGCGGAATCGGTACTCGCTGACCCCCGATACAGGACAGGCAGTTGATGTTGCCAGCTT
The DNA here is from genome assembly GCA_003521225.1 of Tuber microsphaerosporum. Taxonomy (NCBI): domain Eukaryota; kingdom Fungi; phylum Ascomycota; class Pezizomycetes; order Pezizales; family Tuberaceae; genus Tuber; species Tuber microsphaerosporum. The sequence goes on along the minus strand of QOVD01009709.1, from coordinate 19,822 downwards.
TCGAAAACAGCCAACAAAACTTTGAGTAAAGAGAACTCGAGCTGATGTACTCACCTTCCGCTAAGAACCATTTGTTTTTGTTCCTACGATATCACTTGTCGGCTTTTTAGAGCCTTGGTAGGGTGGAATGGGTGTGGTAGAATGCTTGAAATTATGTTTAGTTTTCAAGTTTGTAGTCATAGGTATACTTGGGCCCAGGACTTTATTGACCTGTGTGGAGTATCCTTGGCAAGCTATTATCCAATTACTGACTGCGATTGCGGTAGGACCATTGGGAAGAAGTTGGGAAGAGGTACAATTTCGTAGTTTAATCCACACTGCTTCTACAAGGCGAGATCGAGCATAGTTTCTCCGTGCTCAAGTGGGGCCGGGCATCATGCTTGGGTTTGCGTGGTCTGTGTCGAAGTTGAATAAATGAGCACACCTTGGTGGGTAGGGTGTGATAGGTCTTTCGGGGTTAAAGGAAATTCAAAAAAGGAATGTAAAGCACATAATAATCGTTCCCCCATCCGAGAGACTTTCTGAGAGACAAGTGCGGTGGTGTTACCGGAGGGTATATACCTCGGGCAAGGGCAAGCAATGTTCACCGATAGGGTTTAGGAAGGGTTATGTCAGGAATGCCATTGAGGCCTGTCCAACTCAATGGTATTACCGGATTAGGAACATTGGCAATATTTTACCATTGAGCACGAGCGTGTATCACACCCTATAGAAATCTGAGGGCTTCGCCATTGAATTAATGTCAGTCTCCTGAGTGTGAACTTTTTTTATAAAAGGAGGCCATCCCCCCTCCTCTTCCTTTACAACCACACAACAGTTCTCTCCTCAACGTTCCTCTCAACTACTTCCTTCCCTTCTTAAAACCTCATCCTCCGAGCCAAGACTATCCTTTCCCGATAGCCAACGGCCTTTACACTTTTTCTGGAAAACACTCACACCAACGACCGCACACCAAAAATGGTTTTCGTCTCTAAGGGGCGTATCAGAAAATCTGCTAATGGCGGGAAGAAAAGGGCCGCCAAGGCCAGGATCATGCAGCATTTGGGGGAGGCATTGACCGACTACCATACCAAAGCCGGGATTTCAGCTGAGCAAGCTGCCGTGTATGGCGATTATAGTATTTCCTCGAGCATGAGCAACCTTCACTTGGACACTGGCGATAAGGAAGTTTCAGGAAATGTCACTTGTGACCGCTGCGCGCAGAAGTATCCTTCCACTTTGGTAAGTTGTAAAGTGGCCACGATGGTGTGTTTCTTAGAGCTAACTAATTTATTATAGGAAGGGAGAGAGAACCTTACTCGCCACGGATTAATTGGTCACGATTTGAAGCACATTTGTACCCTCTTGAAAATCGAGATGCCGGATTTCAAGGCCCAGATGGAGGTTTTCACTCAAGAGCAGATGGATGTCTATATCATTGCTCTTATAAGCACTTATAGTAAGTAGAGATCTTCTATCCGTGGTAACAATCTAGGACATTACTAAAACCTTCTAGGAGCCGTTGCTGTTAAGCGTGGTCTGATGGCGCCCTGCGTCCCTGCCGTAGGGACTCCCGAGCAGATGAGGGAAGCGCATGCCAAATCTCTCTGTTATGAGATGATCATTTAGTGGTCATGGTGGACTCTCAGAACTGGAAAACTGGTAGATTACTCCTACTGCATTTGAAGCACAGTGTATTCGTTGTTCCTTCGTATTTTCTCTTGATATTTTCAATTTTCTTTTTGAACTTTCGATTCCTTGCTTTTTGATCGATTGAACAATGCTTGTGTGGAGCGACACCTGTCTGCCGGCTTTATAAGAGGTGTATAGCAGTGCTTTGGGGATTTGTGATGGGAATACTGACGCACTTAGGTGGCAAACAGTGGAAAGCTGAAACGATTAACTGATGGGGCTGGGAAATGGATTTGCGGAAAAAAAAACAAGGGCGGGGGAGAAATTAGTGGTGGAACCTTATGAGAAACTGTGTAGCTAGGTAGCGAACGAACGAACGGATAGGTAGATCAATAAATAAAATCGAAAAATCACGGCTCTTGTGTGATTCTTACCGTCTGTGTTCCAGGAACTTTAATATCCGTGAGATCCTCTAGTAAGCTTCCCCTGCGCCCAAGGTGATCTTGTATCTAGTGGTTTGATACCGAATTTCACAGATTTTTATCTCAGACACGGTCTACTAAGTGGAATCTCTGGCCAACAAGTATGGATAGAAAGTAGGAGAGGATATGATAACTCCATGCAGGGGGCCAAAGAGGGATTAGATATCTGTCATTTCCGGAAATCTTGGATAAAGAGGTAATACAGAGTGAGCACTTGACTCCATTCGTGTCTTCTACGGTGGTAATACCGGTAGTGCGGAATTTTTCCACACATTCTGCTAGATAATAGGCGGTACGATAGTATTAGTGCTAGCTTGATACGGAAGTATCGTATCTCCACTTTTGATAGCTTGTCTGATAGAAGAACTTTATGTATGCCGGAACCCTTAGGATACGGCGGAGCGCCATATCTCACTTAGCGGAACTAAATGGATTAAGAAAAGAGGCCGAGTTCCCCAAGTTGGTTTTTTGTCGCCTAGCGAAGTTGTTAGATTTCAGCACTATGCACCGCGCTACTGTGTTGTCCGTTCTAGCTCCTAGCTACAGTATATAAGAAAGGAGCTGCCAGAAAACATTTAGAATACAGTGATATGGAGAAAGCGGGCACGATCACTACTGCACAGAATAACCGTCTTAAATGCAGGGAGGTGGGGAAGAGAAAGAGGGGATCTGACAGTATATGCTCAAAGATAGCTGCTGTTGGGGGCGCTATGATACCCACTAACACGGTTAAGCCAAAATGCTTTCTTAGGTATTGAGGTTAGTGTCATAAGTCATCACTCGGCAATATTTAGGATTCGAGCGGTGTACTTAGATAGCGGACGGTGCAACACAATATCATACGATTTAGTGCGGTAACTTGCGGTAAACTTACTAGACATCATTAGCCGGGCCGATATAAAAAACACTTTAAGATCTCAATGGAGATGTAAGAGGAGGAGGGAAGGTTCACACCTGGCCTGCAGAGAAGGAAAGGCAAACCCAACTTAGGTTTTTAAATGCGCAATTAGCCTACGGCATTGCTGGTAGGAATATCGTGGGTCTAACTTGGCTCTTCCTTGGTGGCGTCCTCCTGTGCACAATCTTCCCCCTCCTCATATAAAACCAGATCCTCACCTGTGAGTCTTTTGTCTAACCATCCTCGAATCTCTGCATGTTGCCTATCCAGAATCCGCTTTCTATAAGGAAACTTAATTCATTAGCACTTCCTACAGCATGAGCTCCGATAGCTAAAGGCACTATTATTAGCCATTAAATTTTATAATACAAGATTCTGTTTTCAGCTATTGTGCCTCACGACTATAATCCCCAGCACGAGATCTGTTGTTCACGATATAGTAGTTATAGTATTCTTCGAACACTTATAGCCCAGGGTATGATATGATAAGCCTTTCCCTTCTTGGTTGGGGAGATTATATAGATTCGCCACGCCCAACCACAAAGGCAGACAGAATACCCTGGGAAGGAGAAAAAAATTGTGTAGTTGGAAAAAGGAGACTAATGCAGCATGAGATATACCTCCCAACGTTCTCGTAAGTCGATACTACACAGCGCTGGGGGGCTGTGAAATCGCTCTTGACAGGTTGGGGCGGGATACCGGTGCTCATAGGAGGGGGTTGACTTCACCGCTAGAAGACTCCTCGCTATATTAATTTTTCTTTGTGTGCAGGACTAAGAAGTGTCGATAGCCTCCCAACCTCACCTTCTCTCACGATAGGAGGGTAGTGCCATGTAAGTGTGGTATTAAACCATAACCATAGTAGAAACTAATCGCTGTTATACCTTAAGTTAGCTGACAACTAGCTTAGCTTTTACGCCGCTTTCCACAAGTGTCAGAAATATTTGCACTTCATATTTTTTTTCCTCTATATCTATACAATCTTCAGGTCTATAGTTGAAAGGGGAGGAAAGGGGAAAAAGGGATTGTGGAGAAAAAATTGATGAACAAATGTGCAGAGAGGGCAGCTAGAAAACACCCAAAAGAGTAAATATGATGGAAATTTTGAGCCACACTAGCTTATCTTCTACACAATGGTAATGGCCTCCAACAAACGCCAAAGTTTAGATTATAGACGAAAACTCAGAAATACTGACTCGACTACATAAGGAAATGGGGATAAGGGTTTGGGCGGGTTTGCGGCAGATGCGGCAGACGCGCGCATTCTCATCGGATACGACTCCCCTAAATATAAAAACTAAAGAAAATATTTAAGGTAGGGATGTAAAGGAAATAAATGAAAGGGGGTAGGTACCGCAAGACGGCGTTTTAAACTGCAGGTGGACGTTGGGGGGAACAGAGGAAGGAGGTAATGGCGGTGATAGACCTGGTTATGGAGCTGTTGCGGTCCTTGGGAAAATACCACATAGGTTATCCGTATTCGAAGGCGGTATGGGAGGGCGATCCCTCTTCGGCCTTAGGTTGCGTTGGGGGAGGCAAATTCTGGGGGCTGTAGTAGCGCTATCACTCCTGCATGGCCATTCTTAACGGCCCACCAGAGTGGTGTTCGGCCCAAGTTGTCTGGCTTATCGGGGCTTACGTCGCCCCGCGCAAGTATCGTTTTCACCACTCCCTCATGCCCATACCAAGCAGCACAATAGAGTGGTGTTTGGTCGTATACATCTGGTTTATTGGGGTTGACATCGTCCCGCTCGAGTAGTATTTTCACTACGCCCTCGTTTCCACTCCAAGAAGCACAATAGAGCGGTGTTCGGCCGTACACATCTGGTTTGTCGGGGTCAACATCGTTTCGCCCAAGTAGTATTTTCACCACTCCCTCATGCCCATACTCAGCAGCACAATGGAGTAATGTTTGGCCGCAGTTACCCGGTCTGCCGGGGCTGATGCAGCCTCGCCCGAGCAATATTTTCACTACTCCCTCGTGCCCATTCTTAGCACCAAGCAAGAGTGGTGTTCTGCCGTACACATCTGGTTTGTCGAGGCTGACATCATCCCGTCCGAGTAGTATTTTCACCACTTCCTCGTGCCCATTCAAAGCAGCCCACACGAGAGGTGTGTTGCCCGCACAGTCTGTTTGGTTGATATCACAACCTTCCACCTCCAGTAAACTAGCTATAACCTCAACAATACCGAAGACCGATGCACAGTGAAGACCGCTGAAAAGAGAAATTTTATCGAAATTAGTCATGTACAAATACGGGCTATGTCTTTCCAAGAGGATTTTAATGGATATGTGGTTGCCATAGTCGTTAAATAGCTTCAGCGCAAGTAATTTTGCGCAATCTGAAAGGTCCTTTTTTGCATGGACTCCCCAATACAGGGAAGAGTTCTCGAGAAAAGGCGTTCCTTGAGGATGGGAGGAGGGGTCGGTCGAAAAAGCCTCGACCTGCTGGGAATTCAGATAACTTAGGCACGTTTCGGCCATTATTGAGTGAGCTATGCAGGAAAGCTCAGGGTGGGCTCGAAGGTACTCTTGAAGGGTAAGGTGGATCAACCGGACAGTGGAAGCTTCCCTGTCTACGGCAACAAGTCCTTGACAGCAGGCTAGCAATGTCCCTATTGAAGGAGCGTTGTCAGTATTGAGAAGTGGCGACCCTATTCCGACTGCTAGTGCGTGACACAGTTCAACCCTCAAGGGACGCTCCGAGTAGGAGATCTATATCAAAGCGGCCATGCCAAGCCTTGATTTCTCACCGCCCTGCGCCTTCATCCGATCGAGCATTGCACCATAAACATCCCCTAACCCCAACCCATCAGTCATTGCATGAAGTTTTTGTCGCCTGCGATAGATTGTAGTTTCTTGCAGAACCGCATTAATATTCAATGAGACTAGCAAGAATCTAGATATATATCTGTTAGTGGCTGACTTGAGGCAGCTTCCCCAGGTTGTTGCTTCTACGTACATTTCTGAAATATCGTCAGGAATTTTCTTCATGATCTCTGCCTCCAGACCACTGTTCATTGCATCTGGAGTTGTATCCTCGTGCAACCTGCTAAGAATGTATCTAATAATATCATCTCTCTTAGGAGTTATGGATACACTCGCTACTCTTCTCGCAAGACACCTCTCGATCTCAGGTCGGACATGTGGTCTTCCAGTCACGAATATTCGAGTGCCCGGAGACTTTTCGAGAATCTGATTCAGCGAATCGAGAACCTTGACTCGATACCCTGTCGAGCATTCATCCAGAGCGTCGATGCATATGAACGTGCGCTTTTGGGAAGAGGTCGTCTGGATCATCTTCACAATGTCGGAAAGTTGCGGTCCCCACCCACCAATAGCATTTTTTTGGCTTTGGTATGCTTGTGATATCTCCCCCCGGGCCTCCTCCAGTCCGCAAACCAGTTGCCTCAGCAGGGCGCCCAGCACGCTCGTGGGGGATTGCTGCTTTTGAGTGGCGAAGTCAAAGTAAAAGCATGCGACGGCGGTATTCCGTCCCTCAGCCAGATCACACAACCTATCTATCACCAATGAGCTAATATCGCCGCTTGTCAGCACTTGCCCTTTTTCTTCCATCCTTGAGGTTCGTCCTTGCTACCTGATATAAGTCTTGCCGACACCCGGATCTCCATAACAAAACAGAACTGCGTTATCGGGTTGAACTCCCCCACTTCCGGCACACCATCTTCTAAATTCCTCGGTTTGTAAGAGCCATTCCCCTACATTCTCGACTCGGTGGGCTTGAATGTCCTGATGCCTTAACTTGGGATCTAGTGGGGATAGCCAGCATAGGATATTAGGTCGGTCATCGGAAACCGTAAAGTTAACAGTTGTGTTTAAACAGTTGATGTTATTGCTAAATGAGTATGACATTTTCTGTGTTTCGCTGCCCAGGATATTGTAGGTGATCGATAGCGTCGCCAGTCGATGACTGGAATTCCTGGGGGCTGAAGAAAAGCGGGGCTTTGTGAAACCTCATGGATCCTCAGGGCCTCCTTGCCAATCTCCCCCAAACCTGCCTATACTTACCGCATTAGTAGTGGGAAATTCCACACTTCTTTAAGCTCTATCCTACGGCATAGCACAAATCTCGGACTGCAATGAACGAACACCTGGGCGCCCCGGGGGGTAATCGGGTGGCTTGGTATACAGTATAGTTAGGCAGTAAGTTACTTGCGGAAGAAAAAGAAAAAAAACTTAACCTGTTTTAGTCTGTTCATATATACTGCTACACCCCAGCGCTATTGTCTCCAAACGGGTAACTTAATTATCACCACTCTCTATAGCGCCGTCACAGGCCGTCACCCGTCTAAGCTTAGGGTTCAAATAGCAAGCCGACACAGCACATAACACAATGCAATACGACACAGTGACGGACTTATATAACAACGCTTTAGATCCCCATACCACAGAACTATAGGAGGGGGGTCCGCGTATGGCGTATAGAGGAGGAAGAGTAGCCCCAATTTAGCTTTTTAAACATACGATCAACCCACAGCGCTGCCGCAAGAATATCGCGGATCCAAATTGACATTTATAGTGGGAGGAGGATCGAACATATATAGAGCATGGAGATGCCCTGTCGAAGTTAAAGGGACTCAAGATCTCCTATTGTGAGGCCCTTTTCAGGGCCCCGAACCGATGTCAATACGGTACCGTAAAAACTGGAATAATTCGCCCTCGCGCTAGTCGTTGGAGTTGCCTCTCCTAGTAAGGCCGGGCGTAAATTTGCTTTTGCGAGGGGCTGACAGTTTTTTCGCTGTGTTTCCCCCCTAATCCAAAGAGGGAATTCTAGACTAGCGCGAGGGCCACTTATTCCAGTTTTTACGGTAATTCAATTAGAATAAACGCTCCTTATGTCCCCAATATTTTGTTCTTCTCTTCTCAGCCTTATGAGCATCTATATCGCGACGGGTTAGCGCAAGTTTTGCCTCACTGACAGCCACCTGAATATTCCCATGTCTTTTTAAGGGCAGTTGCCTTCTCCTTCTCCTTCTGTTAAAGTGGTTAAAGTTTTTCCCGTTGCTACCTTGGCGCGTTAATTTTTTTTGATATCGGACTATACTATAACTAAAAAACGGCCATTTGCTAAGTATAAAGCTGAAAACGCAATTTTCCCCTCCACAGTAGGTCCTCCCAAACCTCTCTTCCCAATTGAGCGAGTAAGTTTTAGCTATCCTCGCTGGTACGGAACTATAAACTAATTAGAGACCTTCCAAACGGATGTTCTTAAGTTTGAATACCTGACGCAGCCCCTCTTGAATTCTAACTACCTTCCCCTCTTCCTCAGGGTACACAAAAAACAGGACATCGTTCAAACCGAAACCACCTAGACGAACAGCAAAGACATGCCCTTCTTCAACTTCTGCAATCTCCACTGCTCCCATCAAGCCAAATCCAAGCTGTCAACCAAACCCAATAACTCCTGCTTAGACCTTTAACCTAATGAAGCATGCCCCTCACCAACATTCAAATTCCGGCGTGAGCAAAAGAAGCCCGATCAGCCACTGCCCCAACCTTCCGGCGCGTCACCATCCCATCGGCCAGAATCCATAACCGACTTCTCCTGGCGCGACTTCTTTACAACAATAAACTCCATCCGAATAATGCGAAAGGTCGCATCGCAACCCCTCCCTCGTCTAGTAAAAGTTCTCCACCATCCTGCCCAAGCTGCCCAAGTTTGCAGAGTGGAATTTGTGCCTATACACGCTTAGCCCCCACCAGGCTTCACTAAGTTAGGTTTGGCGGAGGAATCGATATTTTTTTTCAATGTTGATGTGTTGTGCTGTATGGACCAGTTACACCGCGGAATTCGCATTACTATTTACAGTATGCTCACCCCAAAAACCAATTCCAAATTCGGACTGGTCTGAACTATAACCCCTGCCAAGCCACTTGCGGTTCCTGGAGCCAAATGTGGGGTGCTCGAGAGGATTGAACGCCGGCAATAACCGAACCCCAGACTGTTGGTTCGCCTTTCCCCAAATTCTCAGCCTGCATCCGCATAACCTCACTGCGCCCTTTTACTCTCTCCCCTCTCTCTCTTCTCCGCGATCCAGCGAAAGCCTTTTGAAACACACGTACGACTACGATGGTATTACTCGCCCCCCTAAGAGCGTCAGTCCGTACAGGAGTTTCCAGGACTCGACTACCTCCGCCTCCTCTGAGTGTCGCTAGATACTTTGCATCCTCGGTAATCGCTCGACAGAGCGCCCCGGTGAAGCAGCAACCACATTCGGATAGGTTTGTCCACGACTGCCATTCGGAGGGAGAGTTGGGGAAAATAATGGGTTAATGTTTGGATAGTGTCCTGTTCCCTGGAGCTGTCAATTCAAAATTCACCAATGAGCTCAAGTTCCAAAGGCCACAAGACCTCCCGGCTATCCCGACTTATAGGTTGATTGATACTCATGGGGTGGTTGTGGATAACTCGAGGGAGCCGGATGTTAGTCAAGAGTTGGCGTTGAAGATGTATAAGGATATGGTCACCAGTAGGTTTCCCCTGTGGTTTCGGTGGGGTGGGTTGAGCTGGATCAGGAAGCAGGCGCTGACTGTGGTGAGGGTGTAGCCAGTATTATGGATTTACTGATGTTAGTTTTGGATTCGAGATCACGGGTGCCGGAAGTATGGGGGTGCTGATGAGAACGGCTAGGTACGAATCCCAACGTCAGGGGCGGATAAGTTTCTACATGGTACGGAAAATCCGCTCATATCACTTGAGTGGGACAGACAATACTAAGTGTGTTAGTAGGTCTCTGCCGGCGAAGAAGGAATCGCTGTTGGATCTGCCGCAGCTCTATCTCCCAACGACGTCATATTCTCCCAATACAGAGAACAGGGAGTGATGATGTACCGTGGGTTTACACTCGATGAGGTAGATTCCTTTGGTTTAAAAGAGTTCAATGTGGGATATTCTTAATTCTAATTAGTCATAGTTCATGAACCAACTCTTCGCGAACAAATTCGACTACGGAAAGGGCAGGAATATGCCCGTTCATTACATGAGTGAGAGATTACACATAGTATAACCCCATCGTATTGTTGAATTGCTCTAGTTGTTAACACTACCGCCGCAGCACCCAATCTCCTCTCCTCTCGCTACTCAGATTCCTCACTCCGTAGGCGCAGCGTATGCCCTAAGACTCGATCAATCCCCCCGCATCGTCGTTTGCTTCTTCGGAGAAGGCGCCGCCTCAGAAGGCGACTTCCACGCAGCCCTGAACATTGCTGCCACACGCTCCTGCCCGGTAGTATTCATCTGCCGGAACAATGGATTTGCAATCAGTACCCCAACTCTTGAACAGTACAAGGGTGATGGCATTGCAAGTAGGGGCGTTGGGTACGGGATTGACACTGTCCGGGTGGACGGAAACGATGTGAGTGCAACCTCCGGGGAGAGCGGATCTACTGTCCATATAGGCGGGCTAACAAGAAAATGTGGTAGATTATGGCAGTCCGAGAAGTCACAATGAGAGCCAGGGAGATGGCCCTGAAAGAACAGAAGCCAGTACTTGTCGAGGCTATGTCTTATCGTGTTTCCCACCATTCCACCAGTGATGACTCGTTCGCGTATAGAGCTAAGGTTGAGGTTGAAGGTGCTTCCCCCTTTGTCCCCTAATTCACTCTCCGAACCCCGCTGATCCAATATAAACAGACTGGAAACGCCGCGACAACCCCATCACTAGGTATCCCCTCAACTATTCCCTTCCCCTCTTCTCATGCCCAAGCTAAACAATGCCTCTACAGAATGCGCAAATGGCTAGAATGCAAATCCTGGTGGTCAGGCGAGCAAGACCAAGAACTCCGTACTCAAGTCCGCAAGGACATCCTAAAAGCCTTCGCCCGCGCCGAAAAGGAGAAGAAGCCAGCTCTCGAGAATCTCTTCCTGGACATGTACAAGACCCCTGGCTGTGATCTGGAGGAACAGATGGCGGAGCTCAGGAGGATTATCGAGGAGTACCCGGACGAATATGACCTTGAAGCGTTTGACCGGGGGAAGGAGGGTCTGTAAAGGAGGTTTTGATGAGTAGGATTTTGATTTTTTATATACAGTATTATCTCCTGCTGGATGGCTTTTTTTCTTCCTTTTTCTTGTAGTCTTGCGCGGGAGTCTTTTTTTTTCACCCTCTTTTGCGTGTTTCGTGTTCGTTAGGCATTAGATTGGGCATGTTTAAGTTAGTTTCGTAATGTACAATATAGTTATGCAGATCCACTCGATTCCGTGAATAACCTATATGTGCTGCGGGCCGTTCTAGTCCCTTGGGTAACGTCAAACTCGTCTCCTGCAATAGAGTAAAGCATGCCAGGCAGGGGGTGGAACTAGAACATGCGCCGGACCCCGGTTCTCACACAAGTTATCATTACCCTCGGCAAGCCTCCTATTACACGGCGTTTGCATCCGTTCATTCATTCATCCATCAGAAAAAGAAAAAAAAACTCAATTATAGAACTATCGTTATAAGTTTACTGATCATTTTTTTCAAATCCAAGCTAATCTTGCTCAAATTGAATCATAAAACTACGAGAAAAGGGGGCAAGGAAAAGAAAAGAAAAAAGGTGAAGAATCCATTATTACCATCCCCTCAATCCCATTCAATCATTCCCGATCACTCAAAGCCACACAACCAACAGAGGCCGGAGAAGAAGAAAAAACTGCAAAACTACAAAACCATTCATTCAAGGTCTCTTAACATCCCCCGCTGCAACAATCGGCGCACCAGAAATTTTACTCCCAGCTGGAGCAGAACCAGCACCATTAGTCCCCACATGGGTAACACCGAGCTCCTGTGAGCTGGTACGGGAGTAACTGGGTGGCGTCGCGGCGCCGGGCGCTGCACCAGAGGTAGTCGGTGAGATGGGGCTCTGCAATGGCGACTCGTTCGTGGTGAGGCCTGCGCAGACTGAGATTATTTGGTGCCATTTTGCGGCCTGTTGTGGGGGGTTTGTCTTGTTAGTTCCCGGTTCGATCGCGAAGTATGGTGAAGGGAAATACCTCTTCGTGAGTGGCTGCCTTGAAGCAATAATCGTGCTTGGATGATAGAGCCTTCACGGTGCTCCCCGCGTCTTTGCCGGAAATGATGAATTTCGCGTCTGGGGATTTGGACAGTGCGCCGACGGTGCAGTCGGGGAGGTAGAGGCTTATTTCCGGGCTCGGGTCTTTTGAGTAGTTCTATTTCCCATTAGTGACATTTTCAGAGTACTGTAGGGGCTACGGAGAGGAGGGCGAACATCATTATCCTTAAATTCGTGCATATACTTGGATGGAGTGACGACGTAGTACGCTGCGCTATAACTCCTCATAACTTTCCCCTTTCTATTCAGCGTGCCTTCAACCAGAGCCTTTGTACTCTGATGACCCTGATTCGGGAACTGAATCGACTCGATCGACCGTGCCGGCGAGGATGGGTCGATGAGTACGTCGGCATGTCTAGTCGTGAAGCCATTCCATTCGAAATCTGGAGGGAGTTTTTGACCGGCAGCTATTCAAACAAACCCCTCAGTCAGTCCAAACCGAGCCGACTCAAGGACTTTGTCACATACCAATAATATCCCCATACAATGCCTTTTGTTTATCCGCCTGGGCACCAACGTGTTCATAAAACGACCCAAGCGCCTGCTGTATCGTCTGAACAATGTGCGCCTCAAACTGCTGCATCTGATTCTGCACACCCAGTAGATCCTGCCGGTGGTTATTCTCTTCAATAATCTGTTTATGCAGCCTATGCAGTACGCCCCTCTGCAGGATGTACGGGTCAACATCCGGCTTCAACTTGCCTCCATTCCCATGGGAGTGTGTTCCGGGGATAGTTATGTGCGCAAGTCCACCCGGCGCCGCGCTCTGCCCGGAGCCCATGGAATCGAAGCCCGAAGCATGCTGGCCTAGCAATTCTATGTGATTCTGCGTAAGGTTGCGGGCCTTGGTGACGCTCTTAGAGCTCTTTTCCGAGGCGCTACGAATCTGCTTTGAGCGATCTTTAATCTCCGTGTGGAGACGTCCGAGGATGGGGAGAACGTGGGTCTTCAATGCCCGTTCGGTTTCATGGTGGGATTGGGTGATGGCTTGGGTGTTTGTCCGGACGTTTTCGAAGAACGACGCGACACCGCCAATGTCTTGGGCTGTTCATTCACCATCATCAACTCCCCGCCTCATTTGAACGAAAAAGGAAGTGGGCTTACCAAAGTGATGCCCCTCCCTCAACGGTTCAGATACAGTCTACGATTTCCCACAACCGATTTGGTATAAGAACAAACTTCAAGTGGCCCGGGGGGGGGGCGAATCCAAACACACCTTCAAAACCTTCTCATACTCCTTCGCCATCACCTTATGCGCAGCTTCCGTATGCGAAACATAAGCTTCGATGTATCCAACCGCATGCTTCCAAGCTCTCAACCGCTCCACCAATAGTCCCGCTACGTCCCCTTTCTCAACAGGAATTGCTTCTTCGGATGCCATTGAGTCGAAGGTGTTGTCGTGTCGAAGTGTAGGTTGTTTGTCCTCTTGAGACAACGTCGTAGCCATGGCGTCTTCAGTAGGGTACAGTAAATTGCTCCACAAATAAGACAAGTGGGGGGGCACCGCTGTGGACAAACTTAGGTAAGCAGCTGAAACAGAGAATTGGCACTCTCGATTGGTTATTACTTAGGGTATTGTCGCTCTAATTAACTTAAACTTGGTGAATCAGGAAATAGTATCTTTTAAATTCAAGGGTATCACAATATTATCCGATGGTGGAAGGAAAGGAGGAAGGGATAAAATTAAAAGAATTATGAGTGTAGGCAGGGCCCGTGGATGGTCCCTACCTTTATCTATAGCGACCAGAGTCCTCGACAGTGCTTGGTACTCGAGTGCTCGAGTGTTTGGATAACCCTCTGACAGTGCTTTGTTCAAGGAAATCCCTGTGATAATTGGTGATTGACGTCATAGTGAGGTTTGTCGTTACGAAGGTCCTTACAGGCACTTGCTGTACCAAGTAACTTAGAGTACGGGAAAAGCCTCGTCGTCACCAAAAGCGCCACCATTATGATTTTGAATACTCGAGTACAGTCTTATTCTAAAAGTTCTCGCACCCTTCCTTGTACCCTAAGGACAACGCCAACCCACAACAACATGACCACAACAGCCTTTTTTATAACTTTTTTTCTGATATCCTCCTAGGAACACTATAAACCTTTATCGCAATTTATTTCACTGAATAAGAGAGGGAGCAGGTCAGAGAGGCCTTTTTCTAAGGCCAGTGGTACTTGGAAGGGTGCGAGAACTTTTGGAATGAGGCTGTACTGCTCGCGAAAGTGTGCTCATCTTTCACGATAGTTGGGAGGTTAGAATGCGGATTGGAATTGGGAATTACCGTCTCATCCTTGCGAGAAAAGGATCTACTCTCACTGTTGCTATGGATCAAGATTTTTGGAATGGATTTGATACCGGCAACCAAGGAGCGGTGATATCAGATTGAAGATCGCCATTCTCGCTACCGACAAGTTTCGTGAGGCTCTCCATGATTGGAAGGTGCTCGTAAGGCAAATGCCGTGCCTCGGCACGCACTTACCAGTTTAATTGTACCACTAAATCCACACACCATCACTCGAAAACCACTAGCGCATTATGTTGCCCGGAATGTGTTGTACTGGTTAGAACGTGAAATGATCAATATTGCAGGAATGGTGGCTGGTATGGTGGAATGTATGGTGGACGAGGAATGGCAGTGAGCACTGGTGATGTGAAGGCTGGTATGGGAATGGATATGGGAATGGGTGAAATCCTGATGGCCGCAGATGTTTGTATATAAATAGTGGGTTATGATGTTTGGGAGGTGGACAAGGCAGGCGCAACGGGACAAACAAATACGATTCCTTTTAGGGTTGACTTCCGATTTCATCTTGATTTCACATTACACACCCCCCATGCTCCAGAAAGAGGAACTGATATCATTTCCCATTTTATGTCCCAATTTTTGCCCCCGTGTCATCCCAATAATAATAAGAGGAACCATGAAAAGTATATCAGGAGGAAATGCCCTCGTTGTCTAGTACTGTAAAGGAAAGGGAGGCAATAAACAAAATTCTAATGCTCCATCTATAGCTAAAAATCGGAGGCAGTGGGAAAAAGGAAAAGAAAAGCGGACAAACTAGATGGAGAGGAGTGAATAATACAGGGCGCAAGATTAGACAAGGAAGCTAGCAAGAAAAAAAACACACATATCTAGTATCCAGTAAACTCACGCAAACGCCAAATTAATTCCCCCGGGGAACAGGGGCCAATAAAGATAAGAAAATAAACATAGGAAATGGAAGGTGGTGTAAAATATGCGCTTTGTCTATCAACCCCTAAGTTGAAGTCCCCTCAGCCTTCTTTCAGCCCCTATGATGAGAGGGCGCCTACCGAGGGCTCCCCTCGAGACCCGTCTGTCGCTTCCGTCTCTGTAGGAGAGAGTGCATGATAGGTATCAGGGGAGGGCTCGGGGGGCTGCCCCGTGGACTAGTGGTGAGGCTGGTAGGTGCACTGTTGAACCCGTTATGGTAGGTAGGTAGGTTTGAAGCGGAGCTCAAGTTTCTTGTTCCCGAACGAATCGCAGTGCTATATGACGGGACCTTCGACAGTGCACCAAGATCCACCCCATCTTCCCGTGGTTCATCCGGCGAGTGCGCTCTCGTGCTGGGCCCACTATGGCGCGCGATGTGTCCAATTGATTCCACCGGCCTCGAAAAGTAGTCTTCATTGCCACATTCACTTAGCCGTGCTGCTACCTCTTCCGCCATGGTCCTAGATGGAGAAGCTGGGGATAGTAAAGAGGGACTGGTGCTGCCGGTATTTCTGTGGCCGGGCACCCTTGGTGGAGTATAAGACCCGGACCTTCCTGAGTCGCCCCCCGAATATGTGACAAGGTTCTCGGAGGAATTATCTCGCGATAGGTTGGGCGAGTTAGGACGAGAGGGGAGTGGAGTGTGCATTGGAGTTTCGTAGTGGACCTGGGGCAGGCCCTGATATAATCGATCCAGACAGTGGTCGCCATAACGTGGAGGCGCTTGATTTTGATGTAGCACAAGGCCTTCCGATGAGGTAGCCCCATGAACGATATTGTCTTCACCCATCAATAAATTTGGAGATATGAATAGTTGTACAGGAAGGGATGCCCGTAGCTGTGATTATACGTCAGCACTCGCAAACAAATCCTAATGTTTTACCAAGACTACCTCAGATATGTGCCCATCAGTGTTATGAAGCTGGATTGTGAATTTGAGTCTAAAGTTCGGTTAGCAGAAATTCCAGTGCACTTAGAGATTTCTTTGAATACTCACTTGTGCTTAACCTTAATGTGGTCAACTTCACAATCCTGAACGCACCTAACCAAACTCTTCGGCAATTCGACCCTGTCATGTAGCCTCCACCTTCCGAGATCTTGATCACCCTCCATCTCAATCTCACAATTCTCAAAAGTCTGCTGCAAAACGTGTCTGGTATCATTCTTAGTAGTGCCCTTATCAGGGCTACTAAGGCTGTGTAATTCTTGAAAGTTGCAAATAACCTTCCCCACAGTAAGCCCCTTTCGTAAAGGCACTAGTGTAATATCGATAGGAATAGACGATCCAAAAGGGACAGCCTTATTGGGAATACTAATCAAGTATTCCACCTTGCCGGGCCAAACGTTCTCCACAGACTACAAAAGTATGAATGTTAAGAAAACGAAGAACCCTAGGGGATGTAACTGGGAACACGGCAAACCTACCATGGTCTGTGACAGTTCTAACGCGCCGGGGTTCAAAGTCCGTACTACTCTTAAATGCTATCCGGGCCAAAAGACCCCGTCAGCCCCAGCCCCACATATTTCCCAATACCAAAAACTCGTACAATGCAAAAGCTTAGCTAGCGCACCCTTTTCGCAGTGATATTCTGCGCAAACCGGGGTCTTTCGACCACGGCCTTTAGCCGATAGAATATTTGAGCGCTTTCCAGCCCTTCGATTGACTCGGGAAGATCTAAGCACCGCCGGCGCAAGCGTCAGCGCACAAGTTCAAGAATGAGAGACAAAAGTTCCATGCCCTGCAGCCACTATAATAAAGCAGCGGGAGGAGGGGCAAACTAACCACCAGGTAGGACGGTGCCAAAGTTGTACTCGTAATTATCCGGGCGTAGCGTCACAGGGTGCTTGTGAGAAAACTCCAAGAATTCCCACTTTTTCACGAACACTACGCTCTCGCTTTTAACCGGCTTGACAGAAATGCCGGCGGAAACTGTGGAAGTCTTTTCCTGCCAACTTTGTATAACAACACGGAAGGGAATCCGGAGTATCAGCGTCCGAGTCTTTTTCATTACGATTATTATGCCTCGGGCAGGGATTCTCCCTCGTTTCTGGCTCGGAGCTTGCTTAAAGCAGGAAGAACTTACTTTAGCCTTCTCACGCCCACAAGCGACAAAGTGATTGATCGAACGGAGACTGATTCTGTGATGCAGAAGGCAAGTGTTCCTTCCAGCACTGCGCCAGCAGATTCCTCTGGAGCTCCCCTAAGCACCACGACATTGCCGTCCAGCCTGTACAACGGAAATAAGTATCACTCTCCGCAACGACAAGCGAGAGGGCGTAATTACAAGGAGAAAAGGAGACCCTCATACCTTATATCACAATAGGGAATTGTATGGTTATGGCTTCGGTTCAAAAGATGCATATTTGCAAGTAACCCTCTTCAATAATTTATCCAAGTGACAACGGTTCTGCGGAAATCTCAAAGGCAGTACGGCAGCAACGGTAGTAGTCGCAGTGGTAGCAAACAAGTTCTTTTCTTCCCTCTCTTTCGGCCTAGACAAGCGGATGAGGGAAAGTTAATATGATATAAGTATCCTGCGAGGACGATCTGACGCTCCGGGGGGGATCAGTTGTTTTGCCAGCAGCGGGTGCTCCGAGCGGTAGTAGGGTTGCCAGATTTTGAGGATATTGGATAATATGTAGTAGTAGTGATAGGACGAAAGCTCATGGGAGGGACGGACAAACAGCCCGAAGTGGATTGTGCTAGAAATTAGGACCCTGCAGGGGGAAGGAAAGCCCACACACACAAACAAACACAAGCATACACAAACACCCAAAAAAGCTTGTGAGAGAGGACGCTGGAGGGAGGTGGATAAGAGGAGGAGGAGGGCCAAGTAGTGGGGGTACTAGAAGGCAATAATAGTGGTGGGGAATGAAGAAACGAACCAATTGGGAAAGAAGGGCAAAAAAGGGTTTATAATAGTAGGTAGGATAGAGGAAGTTTACAGATTTAGAGCTGTAACAAGCCGAAAGCCCTCCCAGACAGACCCTTTGTGGTTCCTGTATCGCATGCCAGTGTGCTACTCTGTGCAATACTGTACTGCAACTGACTGGCGAGAACCAGCAGGCGCTTTAACGTTGGAACAAAAAGTGGTGGTTGAGGTGAAAACATGATTGCACCAGCCCTGAAAAGCTTAGTCCTGGCTATAAAGAGTTAGCCTATGGCGCTTTATTGTGATTCCGAAACTAAGCTAGGATAAAAATCCTAATTGAAGCTCCCTGGTGCAGTATGATACTCCATGCTCGAGTGGGGAGGATGTTCCGAACCTTTGTCATCACTGCGCAATTTCTTTCTCACTTGTACATTTCTTTTCCCCCTCACTCACTCACTCACTCGCTCACCCACTTTTTTCCCCTGTGGTGGCCCGGTTCATGAGGGTGGTTAGTTTGAGAACGGTTTCCATTCTTTTGTGGGCAATGGTCTTTCACATAAATCATTCGAAGTATCATAGGACATCCTTGTCCTCTGATTGTTCCGGCGGCGATCAGGCTGTATCAGCTTGCTCAGCTTGATTATTAATCAGACTCCTGACAATAAGTTTGTGGTTCTTTTTTCCCCAATCTTGCGGGGTGTTTTGGGTTCCTGGGGGCTATCGTTCTCGTACTCGAGTACCCTAAGCTCTCGTCGAGGAGATTACAATTTTGCCACGCGATAAGGTGAATTTGCCACACCGTAAAGAAACGAAGAAAAACAAGTTGGACGAACCATTTCCCGGAGGGGGGGACACAATCAAACTTTTCGCTTGGTCTGTCGCCAGCCAAGAAATGGTGAGGCTATTATAGTTCAATAAGGAAATGATTGACTATAAATTTTCTGCTCGCACTAGTGCAGTGGTGCCTGACTCTAGCTTAAATGATACTTCAAGAAAAAAAAACATTTATGACACATAGAAAATGGAGTCAATCAGGGTAAGATAATGAAGAAATTAGGGTCCCCGTTGCCTTTTTCCATTTGCAGCATAAATGAGTCCAACATCAAGTGTATTTCCTCCTTATCTCATTTTTTGGTTGTGTGCTAGTATGACAGTCCGAGGGACCATACAGTAGGCGAAAGGGCTTTAGCATTGTAAACCTTGCGACAAATTGAAGTATCATAACGATCTTGCTTTGATACCGCCGGGTATGATACCTCAAAATACTGCAACACGGGTACAGTGCTGGTACTTCTACCGTGTTCTCTCTCTATATACTCCTCCCTGACAAGTACCCTGACATTAAGGGTATAATTTTGTCTACCTGCACAGGTACAGCACGCACCGGTGATTGGCATATCACACTAGTATACCGAGAGTGACCCTAAGACGTCCAGAATTCCCCCATTGGATGAAGGGTAGAAGGCACAGCCAAAAAGACTCTCTTTCAGCCCCCGGCTGAGACAAAATCTAACAGACCTTACCAGGAGAGAAAACTCCAACGTCCTCGCGGGACTCTCAGACCTTACGGTATCATACCGGTACTCCCCTAATCCCCACTAAGGTGCTTACTGGTACTTCTTGCAAGGGGACGAATATATTAATAGCATCCCCTGCCC
>QOVD01009707.1:0-21983 GCA_003521225.1 Tuber microsphaerosporum | reverse complement strand
AGAAAAAAACCCCACGATCCAACCTGGCGCCAGTGGAAAAAGCCATCATCCCAAGACCCTCTGGTGTGGGCCCAACAGCACGATCCCGCAGACAAGAGAGAAAAACAACATCGGCTGGCCGAAGCGGAAGACAAAGTAAATCCCCAAAACCCTACAGGCAGGAAACAACAGGAAAACCACTTGCCATAAACTCCTACCCCCTGACAAAAAGAACACTGCCTTCGCAGCAAAACAAGGAGAGTAACGTCTAACCAATACAAAGTGAAAGGAAAGACAAACAAGGGGAACCCATGAGAAGAAAACCCAAACAAGACATAGAGCAAACATTACACTAACAATCTCGAACAGGGGGCCGGCCATCACCCATTGTAATATGTGGCAATTATAACACGAAAGAGACCAGCAGAAATTACATCGCGCCAAGGCTGAAAGTCGTTCAAGGAGGCAGTGCAATACCATGAACAGTCGTAACCGAGGCATGCGACCGTGGGCCGCCGCGGGGGCTAATGGAGCCACCAGGCAGAACGGATGCCAGCCGAAGGAGTGATCCAACCCGACCGTATAAGCGAGGACGAGGGAAAAACAAGGGGGTGGCTGTAACAGGGCCATGGGACGAAACGACCAGAGGAGGAGAGGGGGTGGAAGGCAAACAACTCGCTAGAAACAACCGACAAACAGGCCATGCTCGAGCAATTTCGGACCGAGAGAACGACAGCGAGTGCCTCGAAGTTACTGACCGAAGCTTTCCCCAGCGAGGAACAAGCCATAGAACCAAGGGCGTACTTTTACCAAGGTCCGGACACCGTAACGCCGACCGTAAATGTAGAAAGAAGTAAAGCCGACCGGGACGATCGCTAGGCGAAGCTTGCGACCGCGGGACGAGGGGGTGGATGAGAAGAGCCTTCAAGCAACTTCTAGGACAAGGCTTTCTCAAGGTGAGGCCATAATGAAAGAAGAAGAAGGTAGTGTCGTCACCCTCCTAGGCAACGAGGCCATCATAGGAGAGGAGAGGGAGTAGGTGGAGTTGACGATGATTTCTCATGGTGTTGAGATTTCAATCGCCGGAGGTGGAGAGGAGATCGTTCGTACTAACTACTCGTCGGTCACGGCCACTTTATATAGGCGTTCCTCCCACAACCCTAACCCTGGTGACTCATACCCTTGAATCACACGACCTCATAACTTATAGCGAGTCATGTGCAAAGTCCATCAGCTGACTTCTAACAAGTCAACTGCGCAACATACCTAAACCAATCATAATCCAAATAACAAGTCATGTGCGCAACTAGCGTCACATGAGTGAAACCCATGACTCGTAATGTGAGTCATGTGCGAAAGTTCATAAATCATATGACCACAATCGTGGTCATGTGAAAAACGTCAACCAATAACATTATAACGATGACATCGCAAGTGCGAGTCATATGAAACAAATCACAAACCTATGACTCATAACCATGAGTCATGTGAAACCATATTCCTCGCTTAGTCAGGTTTGTGACACCCTGGCAGACCTGACTCTTGCCAACCTTAATGCTTGGTAGGCTGTGTTCCTGAATTCCTGATGTCTGTTGTAGTAATCGTCAGAGGCAGGGACTGCAAAGGGGTAGGTTCGATAGGTATCAAGTAGAGGATAGTCTTGTCCTTATACTGCTTTATATGGTAACATGTTAATAGTATCTGAGTGTCCTGCGTTAGAATAAGCTGTTACTTCAGGGAGAGAGGAGAGCCAGCTGGTCTGGCGGTTGTTGATAACGTTTCTCAGGGCAGTTTCAAGTTCCATGATATTTCGTTCAGCTTGCCCATTGGTTTGGTGGTGGCCAGGCGCAGCGATGATTTGTTCAACCCCCATGGTCTTGAGGGTCTGCTTCCAGAACTTGGAAGTAAATCGTGGGTTAGCCTCACTGACAATCGAGATAGGCACTCCATGTGGGGTAAAAATATAGTGCTGGAGTAGTTCCATAGTGGTTACTGCAGTAGCGTTAACTGAGGTTGGGATTAGCCAGCTATATCCCACTGCTCTGTCCACTACCACCAGTACCGAGTCCTTTTCCTTTAGTCTAGTAAACGGTCCCATGAAATCGATAGCATAACTCGTCCATATCTCGGAGTGGAAAGGGAGGGTAAGTGCTTCACCCTCAGGCAGGCTATTGCATTGCTTATTTGCCTGGCAAAGCTCGCATTGCCTGACAAAATCCCTAAAGTCTTTCCTCATTTCCGCCCAGTAGATGTATTCGGTAGCATATCGTAGATTGCGGTCTGCACTGTGGTGTCTCTTGTTGTGTATTTCACTAATCATTAGTTCCCTAAGTGTTTCTCCATTGACTCTATGTCCTCTTGGTATGTAGAGGCAGTCCTCCCCTCCTCGAGTGGTGGCATAGAGTAGTCCATTACGGATGCGGTAGTGTTGCATCTTTCCTCCTCGGGATGTGTTGTTGGAGTCCTGGGCCAACTGGTAGACTGGGTCATTCCTGTATCTTCTAATCATCTGTTCCCGCCAGATGGATACCATATCTTTCACAGCCTGTGTGATATCCCTCTCGTCCACCACCCTCTGCCATCTCGAGATCTCATCTTCTTCTTCCTCAGGTATATTATTGTATACCTCATAGAGGTTTCGCTCGTGGTGGGGTAGCCTTGGTGTCTCAACGACAGGAACAATGTTATAGCTTGCTAATGGCCCTCTATAGAGGGGCTTGGTAGTTCGAGATCTTGGGGCCTGATGCTCTGGGCAGTCAGGGCTTTCCAATAGAATACCGATGGTTGTGCAGCCAAGGGCTTCGTGTAATCATTTCTGGATCATTGATAAGTCCAGCCTGGGTCAAGCTGAGATGATTTCTTCAGGTTCAGTATCCATGTCCTCATCCTTATTGATGGGGGGAGCAGTAGCTGGTGGGCTACTTTCTGGGAAACCGCTATAAGTCTTGGTAGGTGGCTTCAATTCTTCGTGATCAGGGCATGCTGGTATATTGCAGAATGACCAGTGTATGGCTGAATGATCTATTTCTTCCTGGCTCCTATTGCTGCTGATACTCCTATAATAATCCCAATCGTTAATAGGAGAGTATTCTCGGTAGTCTTTGAATTCACATTCACTGCCACAGCTATCGTGGTTATGCATGTACTGAACCGGCAGGCTCTCATATCGAGACATGTTGCTTGATAGGTATTCTGTCTAGAGGGCAATAGGTTGGTTATCAGAGGGTAGTAGAGGGTTGGATTCTGGTTCTTCTTGAGTAGGATCTTTAGCGTAGTGAGGGTATTCGTTATCGTTCGCATAGAGGCGTGATAAAGCGTCAGCTAAATAGTTCCATTTTCCTGGCCGGTATACTATTTCGGTATCGTATTGGCCTATAAATCCCCTCCAACGAAGCTGTTTCTTAGTTGGTGTTTTGCTCGTCTTCAGGTGCATTAGGGTTTGATGATCTGTGACAATCGTAAACCTGTTTCCTACCAGGAGGTGGTTGAGTGCTGTTAGAGCATCCACAATCTAGTATCAGCTGTTTCTCCCTGTCCTACCCATGCTCCCACTCCAGTGTCTGATGCATCGGTTATCAGCCATATTGGTAATGCTGATTCATAGTGTAGTGGTTTCATAACCTCGTTTTGTGCAACCATTCGCTTAACATTTTCCATGGCTTGGTCATGTGTTGCAGTCCACACAAATTCCTCTGTTCCTGTAAGCGCTGTGAGAGGTGCAGTTATTGTTGCTATGTGAGGTAGGAATTGTCTGATATAGTTAACAGTACCGAGGAATTCGTGTAGTTGCTTTTAATTCTGAGGTGTAGTCCAGTCTTCAATCTTCGTTATCTTCTCAGGTGATGGCTTTAGACCTTCTTCATCTATTATGTGTCCTAGCACATCCATATTAGTGCAAAAGAATTCCGATGTTTCCTACTTGCGTAGAATTTTGCTTCCCTGAGCTTATCACAAACCTCTGATATATGTTTCAGATGGCCTTCTTCTGTATCGGAAAATATAAGTATATCGTCAATATAAAACCAAACAAACTTTCCTAGGTAGTCGGCGAATAGGTCAGACATTATGCGCATTAACGTTCCTGGAGCATTCATATCTCCTTGCAGCATTACCTTGCTGACGTAACATCCAAAAGGTGACTTGAAACCGTTCTTATCAACGTCTTTTGGCTCCACTCTTGTCTGGAAATAGGAATCGCTAAGGTCTATCTTGCTCCGGTATCTAGATCTTGCTAGCGAGTTCAGGATCATCCTCTGGTTTGGAATCGTTTCATCATCCTTGATGGTTATATTATTCCTTGTAGTGAGGTCCACCAGTGGTCTCATGCTTATCTTATCTTTCTTTTCCTGGGCAAACATAGGGGCTGCTCCATGAACCGCTTTTCCTTCTATAATCCCACTCTCTATCTTTTCTTCTATCCACTTTCCGAGGTCTGATACCCACCGTTCTGGGATAGAGTAGGTTGGTAAACTCCTTTGTTCTGCTCCTGGCTTGAGTCTGATCTCATGGTTTATTTTTCTTAGTGGTGGTAATCCTTCTAGTATTACTTCCGGGAATACTACTGGATGTTGTTCCATAATAGTTTCGGTACTGACTACTGCGGCTCTTATGTTTCCACTAGTAGGTGTGCAGTTTATCCTGACTTTCTGTTTGGGAAACAATATTGCTAATTTGCCACATTCGATTGTAGCTTGGTGTTGTTTGAGGAACGGCATTCCTATAAGGACATCGTACTTTGCTAAGTTTCCAAAAATAATTTTGTAGCCTTTGGCATTGAGATTTCCAACTAAAAGGTCGACGATACATTTCCTATAGCTTACCCATCGAGATCCTTTCATTGCCATGTGTATCTTCGTAGGTTTTTCCTTGTCTCTACAAGGGATACCATGTACAGTGACAAAGTTTAGGCTTCTCAGGTTTGCTCCAATCGTTCCTGTATCAAACAGGACTCTGGCTTCTTTCCCATTGATAAATATGGTACCTTCTAGCGCATGCTGTGCTTTAATTGTTGCTGGTCGAGTTGCTTTGGTTGATGCATAGCTTTCGATCTCAACTGAGTTGATAGAGACTTCATCATATTCGTCCTCTTGTTCCGCTAAGTTGGAAGATGCTTCCTTCTTGACCTTTGTCTTCCCTTTCTCGTTCTTGCTTGGACAGACTTTTGCTATATGTCCTTTGCCACCGCAGGTGAAACAGGCACCTTTATCCTTTCGTTCCTTGCTCTTGGAGGTATTAGATTGTTTGTTGAACCCTTTCTTGAGTGTCCGATCATGCTTCTGTTCTCTATAGTGGTAGTCTTTCCTCTCATGCTTGTCTTTCCCATAAGCTCCACTGCTTCGGTTGATGGCATCTAGCCTTTCTGAAGTGGTGATAATATCATGGATTGTTTCGTCACCTTCATATCCAGATTCAACATCCTGCCGCAGCTTGGAGTGCATATATGCGAATAGTTGTTGGATAAAAGCATAGTTGCTAATAGTATTTGGCGGTAGTCGTGATCAGTGCAGCAGTAGATCTGTGGCAAAAGTTGCGATTTCCTGTACTTTGCCATTCCTAACTTGTCAAATATCGTGGAACTTTCTATATGTTTTGTCTTTCTGTTTTGATGATTGAAATCGTTCTCTTAGGTAGGTGATCAAGAGGTCTCTGGTGATATCTTCGCCATATAGTTCTGCAGCCTGGAATGCTGCTTCGTGTGCTCGCCCTTCTATATATAGGATCAAGTAGTTCCCTAATCCTTCAACGCTCTGTTGTACTCCATGAAGGCGTAGGTAGAGTAGGATTGAGTTGTACCATCTGTCAAATGCTTCAGGTTTAAGGTCGTCTCCTTCGCCGGTAAACTTCCTTGAAGTTGGTACTTTGATGCTTAACTTCGCTATTGTGGCAGGGCTAGGTGTGGGACAGGCTGGCCTATTGCTAGGACCTGCACCTTTGGACATTCCTTTGGAATCACTACTACCGTCTGAATTGTCAGGGTCGTTCTCTGGTGCAGCTTGTGTTGGAGTAGCCTTTGTAGGTGATTCCGGAAACCCGCCTGAGATTGGTGTTCTTGCCTTTTCAAGTTCCTTTGATGATTCCGCTAGGACTTGCTGAGCTTCATCCCTAGATTGCTGCATGGCAGCTTCGGCAATTGTAAACTGTTCCTTTGAGACTTTGATGAATCGTCCTTGGCTGTCTCAGGCTGGTCTCTTTCCTGCTCGCTTAGAGGCCTTGCCCCTACTTGGGTCTTGAGACTGTGAAATCTTTATAACTTGTTGAAGTTAAAAAAAGGTAACGGTCCCATGGGATGGTGCCATATATCGATAGAGTAACGAAATAGTCTCTATACCAAAGTGCGGTATCTAGCGAGACTAAGTACCGGGGGCTTAGACTAAGTTGTTTTAACAAACTTCTGACTATATCGCAACTACTAAGTAGTTCCTAATAGTAGGTGTTTGGTAATCCTAACTGAATACTAAAGATTCTCGAAGCGAACTGAAGAAGTAACTGTTCAACCAAGTATATTGAAAACTCTGTCTGTCGAAGTCTGCTTTCTTTAAGTGCGGAGAATAGCAGGTCTTAAATACACTTGTCAGGCAATTCTGTGCCATGCTTGGACAATAACAATCAAGCTCCGAAAGTGGCAGCCTTGCAACTCCTTAGGTATCTAACCTAACACATAGTGAGTATCAAATAATACTTGAAACCAAACATAAAAAATAGTGAGTATCAAACGATACTCGAAACCAAACATAGTAAATGATAGTTAAAACCAAACATAAAACATGCTAAGTATCAAACGATACTTGAAACCAAACATAAAACATACTGAGTATTAAACGATACTCGAAACCAAACATAGTAACTGAGGTACCTGTACCGGTTATACCTATCGTGTAGTCGAGAACTCGCTAAGGAACACTTCTCTTTATTCGCCGGGAATCGTGATAGTAATGATAACTTGAATTGATAATATAAGAAAGTACTTAGATCGTTGCGTGAGTAACTAACTACACAACAGGTTTGTTTTTTTTTTTTTTTTGTTTTATTAGATTTAATTCGTTTGCTAAGTAAGAACTAACTAGGTACGAAAGCTAACTATAACTGCTAGGTATGAAAGCTAAAAGCCTCCAACTACGGTCCATCCCATGCGCCTCATGCTAAAACCCTCTGACCCTGCCCGACAACGCAACTACTTTGTGTAGAGGTAGAAATCAAAGTCCTGTACTATGGGTAGAAACTACAAAGGAAACAACAGGCCAGAAAACTTCGAACCAAATAACCTCAGCAGAAGTGCAGCCCAACAAGAGAAAAACCAAAACGACAGTGAGAGACCTGTGAACCAACAAAGAAGAATTCAAGCCCAGCATGAAAGAAATCCCCAATACCAAACCGTAGACTATACCATCGGACCTGAGCAAATACAAGGTGTAATGGCCCCACGGGGTGGTGCTGTAAATCGATAGGATAACGATACAGTCTCTATACCAAAGAGCGGTATCTAACGAGACTAAGTACAGGAGGCTTAGACTAAGTTGTTGTAACAACCTTCTTACTATATCGCAACTACTAAGTAGTTACTAATAGTAGGCGTTTGGTAAACCTAAGTGAATACCAAAGATTCTCGAAGCGAACTGAAGAAGTAACTGTTCAACCAAGTATATTGAAAACTCTGTCTGTCGAAGTCTGCTTTCTCTAATTGCGGAGAAATAACAGGTCTTAAATACACTTGTCAGGCAATCCCGTGCCTTGCTTAAACAATAACAATAAGGCTCCAAAAGTGGCAGCCTTGAAACTCCTTAGGTATCAAACCTAACACATGATGAGTATCAAATGATACTTGCAACCAAACATAAAACATACTGAGTATCAAACGATACTCGAAACCAAACATAAAACATAGTAACTCTGGTACCTGTACCAGCTACACCCCGAAAACAAAATAAAACCCTTCTTTCAAAACATAATAAACTTCAAAACATCATTTCTCGCTATCATAATCAGTATCCAAATGGGGTTCCCAAAACCCTTTGTCAACCGAAGGTTCAATAATATGAGATTCAAAACCATCCTTAATAGGAGAAAAACAAACTGTAATATACCCAGAAAAAACAATAGGAAATTCATCTCCTGGCATGTTGTCAGTCCACTATGCTTGAACCATCTCTATCGAGTTCTCTAGTCCTTCGAGAGGTTCCCAAGGGTTTTCGCTCGCTGGGTATCCACTCCATTTGACTAAGACTTAGTCACGTACATGCCTTTGCCTATGATCCAAAATCGTTTCCACTTCCCATTCCCGCTCTTCGTTGATGAGTATAGGTGCTGGTTTTGCATGGGTCCTCCCCGGAAATCGTTGGTTATCATTAGGGTGGTAGGCTTTGATGACTGAACAGTGGAATACTCCCTTCTGCCGGAGGTACATTGTTGAATCCATACTGAATGTATAGTTCTGTGTATGTTCATCATATTCTAGTACCGTAAAGGGTCCTCGCCATCCTGGTTTTAATTTCCTGGATCTTCCAGATTCCGTCGCAAATTGGTCTCCATACACCATGACCATTCCTCCTACCTCTACTGGTTTTTGTTCTTTTCTTCTCTTAGCTGCCACTCTGGCAGACCTCGCTCTTGCCAACCTTAATGCTTGGTAGGCCGCGTTTCTGATCTCCTGATGTCTGTTGTAGTAATCGTCAGAGACAGGGACCGCAGAAGGATTGGTTTGGTAGGTATCAAGTAGCGGGTAGTCTCGTCCATATACCGCTTTATATGGTGACATGTTAATAGTATCCGAATGTCCAGCGTTAGAATATGCCGTCACTTCAGGAAGGGAGGAGAGCCAGTTGGTCAGGCGGTTGTTGATAACGTTGCTCAGGGCGGTTTTAAGTTCCCTGATCTTTCGTTCTGCTTGCCCATTGGTTTGATGCTGGCCGGGCGCAGCCATGATGTGCTCAACCCCCATGGTCTTGAGGGTCTGCTTCCAAAATTTGGAAGTAAATCTTGGATCAGCATCGCTGACAATCGAGGTAGGTACTCCATGTGGCGTAAAAATATAGTGCCGTAGTAGTTCCATGGTGGTTACTGCAGTAGCTTTACCCGAGGTTTGGATTAGCCAGCTATATCCAACTGCTCTATCCACTACCACTAGTACCGAGTCCTTTTCCTTTTGCCTAGTAAAGGGTCCCATGAAATCGATAGTATAACTCGTGCATATCTCGGAGTGGAAAGGGAGGCTAAGTGCTTCGCCTTCCAGCAGGGTATTGCGTTCCTTATTTGCCTGGTAAAGCTCATATTGTCTAACAAAATCTCTAAAATCCTTCCTCATTTCTGGCCAGTAGATATACTCGGTAGCATATCGTAGATTGCAGTCTGCACTGTGGTGCCCTTTGTTGTGTATCTCACTTATCATTAGTTCCCTAAGCGTTTCTCCATTTACCCCATTTCCTCTTGGTATGTAGAGGCAGTCGTCTCCTCCTCGAGTGGTGGCATAAAGTAGCCCATTATGGATACGGTAGTGTTGCATCTTTCCTCCTCGGGATGTGTTGTTGGAGTCCTGGGCCAATTGGTAGACAGGGTCGTTCCTATATTCTTTGATCATCTGTTCCCGCCAGATGGATTTCATATCGTTTACAGCTTGTGTAATATCTATCTCGTCAACCACCCTCTGCCACCTTGAGATCTCATCCTCCTCGTCCTCGGGTATGTCGTTTTATACCTCATAGAGGTTTCGCTCGTGGTGGGGTAGCCTAGGTGGCTCAATGACAGGAACAATGTTATAGCTTGCTAATGGCCCTCCATAGAGGGGCTTGGTAGTTGGGGATCTGCAGGCCTGATGCTCTGGGCAGTCAGAGCTTTCGCATGGCATACCGGTGGTTGAGCAACCAAGGGCTTAGTGTAATCGTTTCTGAATCTTCGATATGTCCAGTCTGGGTCGAGTTGAGATGATTTCTTCAGGTTCAGTATCCATGCCCTCATCTTTATCAATGGGGGGAGCAGTAGCTGGCGGGCTGATGCCTGGGAAACCGCTATAAGTCTTGGTAGGTGGCTTCAATTCTTCGTGATCAGGGCATGCTCTTATATTGCAGAATGACCAGTGTATGGCTGAATGATCTATTTCTTCCTGGCTCCTATTGCTGCCGATACACCTATAATCATCCCAATCATTAATAGGAGGGTATTCTCGGTAGTCTTTGAATTCACATTCACTGCCACAGCTATCATGGTCATGAATGTACTGAACCGGTAGGCTCTCATATCGAGACATATTGCTCGATAAGTATTCTGTGTAAAGGGCAATAGGCTGGTTATCGGAGGGTAGTAGAGTGTTGGTTTCTTGTTCTTCTTGAGTAGGATCTTTAGCGTAGTGAGGATATTTGTTATCGTTCACATAGAGACGTGATAAGCATCAGCTACATAGTTCCATTGGCCTGGCTGGTATACTATTTCGGTATCGTATTGGCCTATGAATCCTCTTCAACGAAGCTGCTTCTTGGTTGGTGTTTTGCTCGTTTTCAGGTGCATTAGGGGTTAATGATCTGTGACAATCGTAAACCTGTTTCCTACCAGTAGGTGGTGGAGTGCTGTTAGAGCATCCACAATTGCTAATCCTTCCTTATCTCTGGTTCCATAATTCATCTGGGCGTTCGAGAATTTCCTACTATGTAAAGCTGCCGGTCTTGCAGTATCAGCTCTTTCCCCTTGTCCTACCCATGCTCCCACTCCAGTGTCTGATGCATCGGTTATCAGCCATATTGGTAATGCTGATTTATAGTGTAGTGGTTTCATAACCTCGTTTCGTGCAACCATTCGCTTAATATTTTCCATGGCTTGGTCATGTGTTGCAGTCCATACAAATTCTTCTGTTTCAGTAAACACCATAAGGGGTGCAGTTATCTTTGCTATATGAGGCAGGACTTGGCTGATATAGTTAACAGTAACGAGTAATTCCTGCAGTTGCTTTTTATTGTGTGGTGTAGTCCATTCTTCAATTTTCGCTATCTTTTCCGGTGATGGCTTTAGACCTTCTTCGTCAATTATGTGTTCTAGCATATCCATGTTAGGGCAGAAAAATTCCGATTTCTTCCTGCTTGCATAGAATTTCGCGTCCCTGAGCTTATCGCATACATTGGATATGTGTATCAAATGGTCTTCCTCTGTATCGGAGAATATGAGTATATAGTTAATATATACCCACACAAACTTTCCTAGGTAGTCAGCGAATAGGTCAGACACTATGCGCATGAATGTTCCTGGAGCATTCATCTCTCCTTGCAGCATAACCTTGCTGGCGAAACATCCAAAAGGTGACTTGAAACCGTTCTTATCCACGTCCTTTGGCTCCACTCTAGTCTGGAAATAGGCATCGCTAAGGTCTATCTTGCTCCGGTATCTAGATCTTGCTAGCGAGTTCAGGATCATCCTCTGGTTTGGAATCGTTTCTTCATCCTTGATGGTTATATCATTCCTTGCAGTAAGGTCCACCAGTGGTCTCATGCGTATCTTGTCTTTCTTCTCCTGGGCAAACATAGGGGCTGCTCCATGAACCGCTTTTCGTTCGATAATCCCGCTTTCTATTTTTTCTTCTATCCATTTTCTGAGGTCTGTTACCCATCGTTCTGGGATAGAGTAGGTTGGTAAACTCCTTTGTTCTGCTCCTGGCTTGAGTCTGATATCAAGGTTTATCTTCCTGAGTGGTGGTAATCCTTCAGGTATAACTTCCGGCAATACCGCGCAATGTTGTTCCATAATAGTTTCGGTACTGACTACGGCCGCTCTTATGTTTCCGCTAGTAGGTGTGCTGTTAATCCTGACTTTCTGTGTGGGAAACACTATTGCTAATTTGCCACATTCGATTATAGCTTGATGTTGTTTGAGGAAAGGGATTCCTATGAGGGCATCGTACTTTGCTAAGTTTCCAACAATCATTTTGTTGCCTTTGGTATTGAGCTTTCCAAATGAAAGGTGGACGATACATTCCCTATGGCTTTCCGATCGAGATCCTTTCATTGCCATATGTATCTCCATAGGTTTTTCCATGTTTGTACAAGGGATATCATGTACCGTGACAAAGTTTGCGCTTATCATGTTTGCTCCAATCGTTGCTGTATCAAACAGGACTCTGGCTTCTTTCCCATTGACAAATATGGTACCTTCTAGCGCATGCTGTACTTTAATTGTTGCTGGTTGAGTTGCTTTGGTTGATGCATGGCATTCGATCTCACGAGAGTTGATAGAGACTTTATCATATTCGTCCTCTTGTTCGGCCAAGTTGGAAGATGCTTCCTTCTTGCCCGTTGTCTTCCCTTTCTCGTTCTTGCTTGGACAGTCTCTTGCTATATGTCCTTTGCCACCACAGGTGAAACAGGTACGTTTATCCTTTCGTTCCTTGCTCTTGGAGGGATTAGATTGTTTGTTGAACCCTTTCTTGGGTTTTCAATCCTGCTTCTGTTGTCTATAGTGGTGCGCTTTCTTCTCGTGCTTGTCTTTCCCATAAACCCCAGTGCTTCGGTTGATAGCATCCAGTCTTTCTGCAGTGGCGATGATATCATGAATTGATTCATCACCTTCCTATCGAGATTCCATATCCTGTCGTAGTTTGGAGTGCATACATGCGAATAGTTGTTGAATGAAAGCATAGTCGCTAATGGTGTTTGGAGGTAACCGTGATCTGAGCATAAGTAGATATGTGGCAACAGTTGCGATTTCGTGTACTTTATTATTTTCAATTTGACGGATATCGTGAAACTCTCTGTATGTATTGTCTTTCGGTTTTGATGATTGAAAACGTTCTCGTAGGTAGGTGATCAAGTTGTCCCTGGTGATATCTTCGCCAACTAGTTTTGCAGCCTGGAATGCTGCTTCTTGTGCTCGCCCTTCTGTATATACGCTCCAGTAGTTTCCTGATCCTTCCACGCTCTGTCTTACTCCATGAAGGCTTAGGTAGAGTTGGAATGAGTTGTACCATCTGTCAAATACTTCTTGTTTAAGGTCGTCTCCTTCACCGGGAAACTTCCTGGGTGTTGGTACTTTGATGCTTAGCTTCGCTGATGTAGCTGAGCTAGGTGTGGGACTTGCTGGCCTATTACTAGGACCTGCACCTTCGGACATTCTGTCTGAATCGCTGCTACTGTCTGAATTGTCAGGGTCGTTCACTGGTGTAGCGTGTATTGGAGTAGCCTTTGTAGGTGATTCTGGAAACCACCCTGGAATTGGTGTTCTTGCCTTCTTGAGTTCCTTTGATGATTCCGCTAGGACTTGCTGAACTTCGTCCCTGGATAGCTGCCTGGCAGCTTCGTCAATTTTGAACTGTTCTTTTGAGGCTTTGATAAATCGTCCTTGGCTATCTCTGGCCGGTCGCTTTCCTGCTCGCTTAGAGGCCTTACTCCTACTTGGATCTTGAGACTGCGAAATCTTTATAACTTGTTGAAGTTAAAATAATGTACCGGCCCCACAGGGTGGTGCCATAAATCGATAGTATAACGATAGAGTATCTATCCCAAAGCGCGGTATCTAACGAGACTAAGTACCGGAGGCTTAGACTAAGTTGTAACAAACTTCCTACTATATCGCAACTACTAAGTAGTTCCTAATAGTAGGAGTTTGGTAAACCTAAGTGAATACTAAAGATTCTCGAAGCGAACTAAAGAAGTAACTGTTCAACCAAGTATATTGAAAACTCTGTCTGTCGAAGTCTGCTTTCTCTAATTGCGGAGAAATAGCAGGTCTTAAATACAATTGTCAGGCAATCCCATGCCTTGTTTAAACAATAACAATAAGGCTCCGAAAGTGGCAGCCTTGAAACTCATTAGATATCAAACCTAACACATGATAAGTATCAAATGATACTTGAAACCAAACATAAAACATACTGAGTATCAAACGATACTCGAAACCAAACATAAAACATACTGAGCATCAAACGATACTTGAAACCAAACATAAAATATAGTAACTCTGGTACCTGTACCATTTACACAAGGGGTAATGATACCAGGACCATAAGAGGCCGTTAACAGGGGCTGAAAGAATGCCGGTAGGAGATCCATATGAGGAGCCGGCACGGCGGAAACGTGTGTCGTAAGGAAATGCCCTAAGTGCCCACTGGAAAACAAGACCCGGCAGGATGCATGCCCTGAGGGGCAGAGGCAGTAGGTGTGAACCCCATACAACTAACCACTTTCACTGCCACGCACACAGCCATGACAGATCCCAATGGGAGAAGATCAGAAGAGACAGGGACCTGGAGGATGAGGAGAGGCTCGAGCCACGCGAAAAGGAGACCCCACGGGAGGATTGCCGAGCGGGCCGAGTGGACCCTGCTAGTAGTAGGGTACCAGCCAGGGAGCGTATGGTAGTTGTAACACAGCCACCGGACGAACCGAGACGAGGAGGATGGCCAGAGCCAGAGGAAAGGAGGGCGGAGGGGTAGATCCAATCAAGAAGTGTGAGACCAACCGACCGAAGCGAGATCAAAGCTTTTCGACGATGCCGACTGTACCAAACAGAGTTCACCGGAGATAGTCCAATACCAGGGAGTAGAGCCACCTGGGCCACTACTTCACCAATAGCCCGAAACTGCAGAAGGCCATTGACGAGAATGTGGTTGCAGACCGTCTGCAAAGGCTACGCGAGGGCAGTGAAGCGAAAGCGGGAAAGAAGAGAGGAGCGACTGTGAACCCCCTAGACAAAGACTGCCCGAGAGCAATGCCATCAGAAGGGGAACAGAGGGGAGAGGGGGGTTGTAGCATCACCCTCCTATGCAACTAGGCCATCAGGAGAGGGGAGAGGGGGAGGGTGGTTAACGATGATTCTCATGGTGTTGAGATTTCAACCACCGGAGCTGTAGAGGAGATGGTTTGTGACTAACTACGCGATGTTTTATTCACTTTTTTTTTGTTTTTTTTTTTATTTCAGGTGCTTTAATTTTCAGCTTCAAGGCTCAAAGACTACATAAATCCGTAGCTATGGTAAAGAAAAGCCCCAACCCTACCGAGAACACTGGAAAAAGCCCTCGTCCCAAGTCCCTATGGTCTGGGACCAACCGCACGATCTCCCACTAAAAAAATACCAAATACTCTCAAAAGACAAGCAGGAGACAACAGGAAAACCTGCAACCAGCACAACCCCTACAG
The DNA here is from genome assembly GCA_003521225.1 of Tuber microsphaerosporum. Lineage (NCBI taxonomy): Eukaryota > Fungi > Ascomycota > Pezizomycetes > Pezizales > Tuberaceae > Tuber > Tuber microsphaerosporum. Next base: position 6,900 of record QOVD01009707.1, on the reverse strand, counting down.
ACACCAAACATTCCGCCGGCCAAAACAAAAGAAACCAAATTTATATCCCAGTAGCGAACGTAGACAAAACCAAAGGCGTTGATAGCCGAGGGGGTCCGCTATGGTCGAAAATAACTTGCTGAGCAGAATATTATATCCCAACCGAAGGAAGGAAACCGACAACCGAGGCAGTACAATACTACGATCAACCAAAACCAAGGGGTACCCCCATAAGCTGCCAAGGGCGGGAGGTGGATAGACAGCCGCCTTTGAAAGAAGCCGACTGTAGAAAGCAGTGATAGCTGTAACCGAGCCACTGGACGAAGATCGGAGGAGGATGAACAGAGCGGTAGCCAACTTGCAAGAAACAGCCAACAAACAGACCATAGCTGAGCGATTTTCGAAGAGGACGCGAAAGACGGGAACAGACATGTTACTGACCGAAGCTTTCCCCATCAAGGGTCGAGCTCTGGAGACGAAGAGGTACTCTCGCCAGAGTCCGGACACTGTAGCGCCGACCGTAAACGAAGAAAGGAGGGTTGCTGACCGTGTGTGTCGCTAATCAAGGCCAAGCGACGACAGGAAGAGGATGAAGTATAAGACGGAGGACCACGCAACGGCCCCTAGAAACAAGCTTGCTCAGGGCTAGATCATGATAAGGGCCGAAGGGGTGGAGAGGGAGCTGTCCAAGGCCGAGGCCAATAGAGGAAAAGGCTTTCATAGATGGAGTTGACGATGATGTCTCATGGTGTTGAGCTTTCAATCGCCGGAGGTGGAGAGGAGATCGTTCGTGGCCTAACTACTCGACATTTATTTTCTTTTTGACATTTTCTTTTTTTTTACATCATGTGCTTTGATTTTGCTACTACAAGGCTCAAGACTACCTGCAGCGCTGGCTATGGTAAAGAAAAGCACCAGCCCCACCGAGAACACTGGAAAATGCCATCGCCCCAAGTCCCTATTGTCCGGGACGAACCGCATGATGTGGCCCTAAGAAAATACAAAATCCTCTCTAAGGACAAGTAGGAGACAACAGGAAAACCAGCAGCCCAAACACCCCCCACCGATGCCAAACACTCCGCCAGTCAAAACAAAAGAAACCAAATTAATATCCCAGTAGCAAACGTAGAGAAAACCAACGGCGTTGATAGCTGAGGGGGTCCGCTGCGGCTGGAATTGACCAACCAAGCAGATCATTATGTCCCAACCCAGGAATGAAACCGACAACAGAGGCAGTACAATACGACAATCGACCCAAACAGAGGGGTGCCCCCGTAAGCTACAAAGGGCGGGAGGTGGATGGACAGCTGACTTGGAGAAAAGCCGACCGTGGAAAGGAGTGAAAGCTGTAACAGAGTCACTGGATGAAGATTGAAGAAGGATGAACGGAGGGGTAGCCAACTCGCTAGAAACAGCCAACAAACAGGCTATAGCCGAGCGATTTTCGAAGACGACGCGGAAGACTGGAACCAAGATGTTACTGACCGAAGCTTTCCCCATCAGGGGTTGAGCACTCGAGACGAAGAGGTACTCTCACCAGAGTCCAGACACCATAACGCCGACCGTAAACGAAGAAAGGAGGGTTGCCGACCGTGTGTGTTGCTAAGTAAGAGGAAACGATGACAGGAAGAGGATGAAGAATGAGATGGAGGTCCACACAACGGCCCCTAGAAACAAGATTGCTCAGGGCTAGATCATGATAAGGGCCGAGGGGGAGGAGAGGGAGCAGTCCAAGGCCGAGGCCAATAGAGGAACAGGCTTTCATGGATAGTGTTGACGATAATTTCTCATGGTATTGAGATTTCAATCGCGGGAGGTGGAGAGGAGATCGTTCGTGGGTTAACTACTTGACGGTTTTTTTTTTTTGTTTTAATAGATTTAATTCGTTTACTAAGTAAGAAGTAACTAGGTACGAAAGGTAACTAAAACCGCTAGGTATGAAAGCTCAAAACCTCCCACTACTGTCCATCGCGCGTGCCCGATGCTAAAACCCTCTGACCCTGTCCGACAAGGTAACTTCTTTGTGTAGAGGTAGAAATCAAAGTCTGGTACTATGGGTAGAAACTACAAAGGAAACAACAGGCCAGAAAACTTCGAACCAAATAACCTCCACAGACGTGCAGCCAACCAAGAGAAAATCCTATACGACAGTGAGAAACCTATGAACTGACAAAGAAGACTTGAAGCCCAGCATAAAAGATACCCCCAATACCAAACCGTAGGCTATAGCATCGGACCTGAGCACACACAAGGGGTAATGATACCCGGACCATAAAAGGCTGTCAACAGGGGCTGAAGGAATCCCAGTGGGAGATCCTTACAATGAGCCGGCACGGCGGAGACGTGTGGCGTAAGGAAATGCCCTAAGGGCCGACCGGAAATCGAGACCCGGAGAGGTGCATCCCCCGAGGGGCAGAGGCTGCAGGTAAGAACCCCATTCAACTAACCAGTTTCACTGCCACGCACTCAGCCATGACAGATCCTAGGGCTAGAAGATCAGAAGGGACAGGGACCCGGAGGAGGAGGCAAGGCTCGAGCCACGCGAGAAGGGAACCCAAGGGGAGGAGTGCCGAGGGGGGCAAGAGGAGCCACCTAGTAGTACGGTACCAGCCAGGGAGCTGATTGTAGCTGTAACAGAGCAACTGGACAAACCGAGAGGAGGGAGGTGGCCGGAGCTAAAGGAAAGGAGGGCAAAGGTGTAGACCCAATCAAGAAGTGCGAGACTGACCGACCGAAACGAGATCACAGCTTTTCGACGATGCCGACTGTACCAAATAGAGTTCCCAGGAGATAGTGCAATACCAGGGAGCAGAGCTACCGGGGCCACTACTTCAACGATAGCCCGAAACTTACAGAGGGCCATTGAGGAGAAAGGGGTTGCCGACCGTGTGCAAGGGCTAAGCGAGGGCAGTGAAGCGAAAGTGGGGAAGGAGAGAGGAGCAAGCATGAACCCCTTAGACAAAGACTGCCCGAGAGCAATGCCATCAGAAGGGGAACAGAGGGGAGAGCGGGGTAGTAGCGTAACCCTCCTAGGCAGCAGGGCCATCAGGGGAGGGGAGAGGGGGAAGGGTGGTTGACGATGATTCTCATGGTGTTGAGAGTTCAGTCGCCGGAGGTGTAGAGGAGATGGTTCGTGCCTAACTACTCGACGGTTTTGTTTTTTTGTTATTTTTGTTTGTTTTAACAGATTTGATTCGTTTGATAAGTAAGAACTAACTAGGTACGAAAGGTAACTAAAACCGCTATGTATGAAAGCTAAAAACCTCCAACTACGGTCCCTCCCGTGCGCCCGATGCTAAAACCCTCTGACCCTGCCCGACGACGTACCTACTTTACGTAGAGGTAGAAATCAAAGTCCGGTACTATGGGTAGAAACTACAAAGGAAACAATAGGCCAGAAAACCTCGAACCAATAAACCTCCACAGACGTGCAGCCGACCAAGAGAAAACCCAAAACGACAGTGAGAAATCTATGAACCAACAAAGAAGACTTCAAGCCCAGCGTGAAAGAAACCCCCATTACGAAACCGTAGGCTATACCATCGGACCTGAGCACACACAAGGGGCAATACTACCCGGGCCATAACGACCGGCAACAGGGGCTGAAGGAATCCCAGCGGGAAATCCATACAACGAGCCGGCTCGGCGGAGATGTGTGGCGTAAGGGAACGCCCTAAGGGCCCACCAGAAAACTAGACCCGGAGGGGTGCATGTCCCGAGGGGCAGAGGCGGCTGGTGTGAACCCCATACAACTAACCAGTTTCACTACCACGCACTCAGCCATGACAGATCCCAAGGCGAGAAGATCAGAAGGGACAGAGACCCAGAGGTGGAGGCGAGGCTCGAGCTACGCGAGAAGGTGACACCAGGGGAGGAGTGCCGAGTGCGGCAAGAGGAGCCACCTAGTAGTAGAGTACCAGCCAGGGAGCGGATTGTAGCTGTAACAGAGCGACTGGACGAAACCGAGAGGAGGAGGGTGGCCGAAGCCAGAGGAAAGGATGGCGGAGGGGTAGACCCAATCAAGAAGTGCGAGACCGACCGACCGAAGCAAGATCACAGCTTTTCGACGATGCCGACTGTACCAAACAGAGTTCCCAGGAGGTAGTACAATACCAGGGAGCAGAGCCACCGGGGCCACTGCTTCACCAATAGCCCGAAACTGCAGAAAGTTATTGACGAGAATGGCATTGCCGACCGTGTGCAAGCGCTGAGCGAGAGCAGCGAAGCGAAAGCCGGGAAGGAGAGAGGCGTGACAGTGAACCCCCTGGATCAAGACTGCTCGAGAGCAATGCCATCAGAAGGGGAACTGAGGGGAGAGGTGGGCTGTAGCGTCACCCTCCTAGGCAACGAGGCCATCAAAAGAGGAGAGAGGGAGGTGGATAGCGTTGACGAGGATCTCTCATGGTGTTGAGATTCCACTCGCCGGAGGTGGAGAGGAGATTGTGTGTAACTACTCGACTTTGGTTTTTTTCTTTTTTATTTTTATATATAATGTGCTTTGATTTTTAACTACAAGGCTCAAAGACTACGTGCAGCGCTAGCTATGGTAAAGCAAAGCCCCAACCACACTGAGCACACTTGAAAAAGCCACCGCCTCAAGTCCCTATGGTCCAGGACCAACTGCACAATCTTGTCCTCAAGAAATCCAAAAATACTCCTCAAAGACAAGCACGAGACAACAGGAAAACCAGCAACCTGCACAGCTCCCATCGACGCCAAACGTTCTGCCAGCCAAAACAAAAGAAACTAAATTAATATCCCCATAGCAAACGTAGAGAAAACCCAAGGCCTTGATCGCCGAGGGGGTCCGCTGTGGCCCGAAATATCCAACCAAGCAGATCATTACAACTCAACCCAAGGGATGAAACCGATAACCGATGCAGGGCAATACGGCTACCGACTGAAGACCGAGGGGTGCTCCCGTAAGCTGCAAAAGGCGGGAGGTGGATGGGCGGCCGACTTGCTGGAAAGCCGACCATAAAGGAGTATTAGCTGTAACAGAGCCACTGGACGAAGATCGGAGAGGGATGGACGGAAGGGTAGCCAACTCGCTAGAAACATCCAACTAACAGGCTATAGCCGAGCGATTTCCGAAGACGACGCCAAAGACGGGAACCGAGATATTACTGACCGAAGGATTCCCCATCAAGGGTCCAGCTCTCAAGATGAAAAGGTACTCTCACCAGAGTCCGGACACCGTAACGCTGACTGTAAACGTAGAAAGGAGGGTTGCTGACTGTGTGATGTCGCTAAGCGAGGCGAAGCAACGACGGGGTGAGGATGGAGAATAAGAGGGAGGATCACGCAATGGCTCCTAGAAACACGCTTGCCCAGGGTGTGATCATGATAAGGGCTGAGGGGGTGGGTAGGGAGCCGTCCCAGGCCTAAGAGGCCAATAGAGGAGCGGGCTTTTGTGGCTGGAGTTGACGATGATTGCTCATGGTGTTGAGATTTCAATCACCGGAGGTGGACAGGAGATCGTTCGTGGTCTCCCTACTCGACGATTTTGTTTTTTTTTTTTCTGTTTTTTGTTTTTATATCTGGTGCTTTGATTTTCAACTACAAGGCTCAAAGACTACGTGCAGCGCTAGCTATGGTAAAGAAAAGCCCCAACCCCGGCGAGAACACTGGAAAAAGCCATCGCCCCAAGTCCCTATGGTCCGGAACCAGCTGCATGATCTCGCCCTCAAGAAATACAAAGATACTCCTCAAAGACAAGCAGGAGACAACAGGAAAACCAGCAACCCGCACAGCTCCCACCGACGCCGAACGTTCCGCCAGCCAAAAAAAAGGAAACCAAATTAATATCCAAGTAGCAAACGTAGAGAAAACCAAGGGCGTCGATAGCCGAGGGGGTCTGCTGTTGCCAGAAATGTCCAACCGAGCAGAACATTATATCCCAACCCAAGGAACGAAACTGCTAACCGAGGCAGTGCAATACCACTAGTGACCAAAACCGCGGGGTGCTCCCATAAGCTGCAAAGGGCGGGAAGTGGATCGACGGCCGACCCGGTGAAAAGCCGACCGTAAAAAGGAGTGATAGCTGTAACAGAGCCACTGGACGAAGATCGGAGGAGGATGGACGGAGGGGTAGCCAACTCGCTAGACACTGTCAACAAACAGGCCATAGCCAAGCGATTTCCAAAGGCGACGCGAAAGACGGGAACCAAGATGTTACTGACCGAAGCTTTCCCCATCAAGGGTCGAGCTCTCGAGACGAAAGGTACTCTCGCCAGAGACCAGACACCGTAACGCTGACTGTAAACGTAGAAAGGAGGGTTGCCGACTGTGTGAAGTCGCTAAGCGAGGCGAAGCAACGACGGTGAGAGGATAGAGGATGAGACTGGGGACCATGCACACGGCCCCTAGAAACACGCTTGCTCAGAGCGAGATCATGATAAGGGCCGAGAGGGGTGGAGAGGGAGCTGTCCTATGCTGTTGCCAATAAAGGAACAGGCTTTCGTTGATGGAGTTGACGATGATATTTCATGGTGTTGAAATTTCAATCGCCGGAGGTGGAGAGGAGATCGTTCATGCTAACTACTCAACGGTTTTGTTTTTTTCTTTTATTTTTTTTTTATTTTTTTTTTATTTTATATCATATATTCGTTGTTTTTAAGGTACAAGAAATAGCGTGCATCATCAGATATGGCCAAAACAAACCCACAAACACAAAACAAAACAAACAAAGCAAAACATCAAAACAAAACTAATCCTCCAGTGGCGACAAACCCAGTCGCGTCTGATACAGGTAACAAAAACAACTTATAAAAACCAAAAAACACATCCAAGCAATCAAGAGCAAACCGCAAACTAGGAAAAACTAAAAATTCACGAAGCTAAGGAAGAACCGGGGCATTAGAAATCATCAGCGCCCTGGCACGAGTATCCGTGATACCCTCAAGGAGGTTACCGGATGGG